>CAJVRM010000573.1:44407-141164 GCA_911693285.1 Hymenoscyphus albidus
ATTGATAACTAAGTTGAGCACGAAGCTCCTATCTAATGGCAGACGTGCCAGTCTTATATAGAACCTTCATGTTCCTGTGCTAGCTTGCTAGCCCAGTCGCCCCGTCGCTGCAAGACCGCGCGACCGGTCGCCCTGTCTAGCACAACTAGTCACGTGATACGAATGGAATGAAATCCCTGGATCGCTTAGCTAGTCTAAGCATCCCTATTTGCTATAAGAGATATGATAGTGCTCGACCTGTCAGGACACCGCCTGGTCTTCACTCATCACATGCTTACACGTGATTCGTGACACTTGTTTACTAGAAAGGATATAGACCTAAGAAGGACTAATAGTTAGATATTAAGGATCTTAGTAACGCTTTAGAGGTTATTTAGGATTTTAAGGCTACTACTTCTGAGATTATTCTATAATAAGCGTAATAAGACAACTTTTCTTTTATTTAGGATAGATATATTAGATTTATATTAGATTTAGAATAGATTATATTACTTTTTAATAATCTTTATATATATTTAGGTCCTAAAAGAAGGAGCTAGGTTCTTTATTTTTATAGATAATAGGTCCGGACCTTTATTATAATTAGTAGACATATACTTAGTATTATCTATACTCGTTTAGAGTCTATACTTAATAACGTTAGGATGTTATCTTTTTCTTTTTAGGGGGTAATTATTATAGAACGTACTAGAGTTTACTCCTTTATTTACTTAGTATATAACTCCTATATTAGGCGAGGCAGCCTATATACTATATAGTTCTAGAAGAGTTAAGGCTAGTCTTATATAAGTTATACTAGTCTTACGCTAGTCTTAGATAGGAAGGTTCTATAGTATAGGAGAGCTCTTATATTAGGGTACTACTTTATCTTAGCTAGCTACTTTTTATAGCTTATTCTAACAGTCTCCTGTTTTGTCCTTAATAAGTAGTCGGACGTGTATAGGATATTAGAGTTGTTTTTATAGTAACGAGATGGGACCCCTATATATACTACCGGAAGGTTAGAATATAACGGCTAAGTAGTATAAGATTATACTCTAAAGGCTTTTTATTCTATTCTATAATAGGATAGTCGCTAAATATAGGCCGGAGGTAGTAATATAAGAGGATAACGTACCGTAGTATACCGCTAATATTATTAAGAACTACCTAGCTAATAAGGGGATTGACCGGATAAAACAGCTACTATAATTACCCGATCTTAACCCTATTAAGAATTTATAGAAGTAGGTTAAGGACTTTATCTCTAAGAGGAAGTACAAGGTTAGGAATACAAAGGATATACGTTGCGCTTTTATTTAAACATAGACATAAATACCCGAAGATTTACTCCTTAAGCTATACGATTATATACTAGCTAGGTACGCCATATACCTTAAGAACAAAGGCAGGGCAACTTAGTACTAATTAGTTATTAATTGAGCCTATTTCTGATCTATTTGCATGTGTTTTAGTAAAGTAATAGTAGTTTTAATATATAGGTGTCGAAAAAGTTATGTGACCGTTAGTACACGGACCTGATTATACGCTATAGTAGAAAAATCCATTATCCTAAAGAACCTTATCGAGATTATATACCTAACCCGATTCTACGAGCCATGTAGAACAATCAATAATTTTCACATCTAATTAACCCAGGTAAAACCGTAAATTAGGACAATGAAAGGAATTTGTGCCAGACGTTTAGTATAATGACTTTCAGGTATAACTCCATCCACACCTAAAGTACGCTACAGTAGAAAAGTCAATTATCCCAAAGAACCTCATAAGAAGAAACTGATTCTACGGGCCATTTAGAATAATCTAAATTATAATATGATATATCTTTATTAATCCAAGTCATTTAGGACAATGAAAGGAATTTGTGCCAGACTTTTGGCAGAATGACTTGGGATAGCGTGTACAGTACAGTGTAATGACCGGGTTTTTTAGGTACAGTACTATACTTACATACCGCCATTCACACACAGCAAAAAAGAATGAAGGCGGGGGGCTCAGTAAATAGCATTCTACAGTTCTCTCTCTATCAAATAAACGAAAGATCCCAGAACTATCATGTTGAAAAGAATTATGCACTTCTTATTCCAAAAAGAAAAAAGTACGCCTGTATGCTCCGGTTGAATGCAGCCATTGTTTTTTGGTGTGTTGAGATCATTACTCATCGCTTCCAACTATGTCTATAACATAAAAGTTTTTTTTCAATAGAGAACACGGGTCAGAATACGGGCTGGAAGATAGTGTTAGTCTCCTGGTGATCCAATTGGTGAGTGTAGAATAGTTACAGCTAAGTGCTTCCAAGGCGTCGGAGATTTCCTTGAGATCGCTGTTGTTGACATCGCTGACATCGGCCATAAGATAGGCGACCTATTTTATGATCAGTATATTTTCAAATGTTGAGTGGAGTTGCAATCATACATCTCCCTTGTTATCGGTGATTTGTTTGTCGACGTTGTGATCACCGAGGATTTCGTTGACTGGAAATACGTTAATACTGACCCACGAAAGAGTGGCTTGCCGCTTACCCTTTCTCAACACACCAGGAACATTGCGATGGATGTAGATGACCTGAGATTTATTAGTGACGCACAAAAATGGAAGGAGAGGTTGCCTACTCTGGCATGATTTGACTCATCCAAAGTCAATGAACGAAGGTTGACTTCTGGGAAGTTTACTGCTCCGAGAGTTACACCGGAATTGATATATCTAACGAGTGCCTCGCTAACTATTACAGTGTCAGCTAATGCAAGATATTTGCACAAAGTAGTTTGCATAATCACCTTCCACTCCAATGGCACTTTGGGCCTCTTCTGTGCTTCCACCAATATGGGGTGACAAGACAATGTTCTTCAGGCTGCAGAGATCCGATCCCCATGAGTTGAGGGAATTGTTGAAATAATCTCCGTTTGCACCTGGCTCATTAGGATACACATCAAGTGCAGCGCCAGCAATTTTACCATTTCGAGAGGCGTTGATCAGAGCTGGGATATCCACAACATGCCCACGGCTGGCATTGATCAAGTAGCTTCCAGTCTTCATTTGCTCCAATTCGGCTGCTCCAATCATGTCTCTAGTTTCTGGTAACTCGGGAACATGGCAAGTGACAAAGTCGGCTTCGTTGAGCAAGTCCTTGAGAGTTGGAACCTGCTTGGCCGTTCCCAATGCCATAAGATTGATGACATCGTAATAGATGACGTTCATGCCCATTGCTTCCGCAAGAACGGACAATTGTGATCCGATGTGACCATAACCGATGATACCTTGACTGACCGTTAGTCATGGTAGCAGATATATTAAACATGTGAAAGCACTGACCGAGAGTTTTGCCTCGAATTTCCCAGCACTTGGCACTGACTTTGTTCCAGGTTCCATTGTGCAGTTCATTTGAACGATCACCCAGTTGACGAGCGAGGACAATGATCTCCGCAATGACCAACTCGGCCACACTTCTGGAATTGGCAAAGGGGCTGTTGAAGACGGCAATTCCATGGAGTGCGGCGTACTCGAGGTCGACCTGGTTGGTACCAATACAGAAACATCCAACCACAATCAAGTTTTTCGCTTCACGGAGGACTTTTTCCGAGAGCTTGGTCTTGGAACGGATTCCAATGACATGAACATCGCTATTGGGTTGGAATCAGCCAACGTGTCATCCAGTATGTATGGATGAGGGGTTACCGAGCCCCGCGGCGTAAGGGTACAAATAACTCACCGAATCTTTTGGATCAGCTCTTCCTCTGGCAATGAAGTCTTCAATGCTTCCACTTGGTAACCCTGAGCCCTTAATATATTCTGTCCACTCGTATTCACATTTTCCAGGAGGAGGATCTTGATGTCGGTGGTGTTGAAGGGCTTCAATTGTTTTGCTGGTGGGGGTGCACGAGTGCGCCCGAAGCTGCCCCTCGGGCTGAGAAGGCTGGAGAAGGTGGCTGTGGGAGAGGTTGAGACGATGTTGTTGGGAACCGACATACCGGCCAGCTGCTTGGAAAGCGACTGTTCGTCTTCTTGGGTGGCCATTGTTTCGTATGTGTCGATTGGGAAGAGTTGCCAGTAAAAGATATATGAAGTATGGATGTATGAGAGAAGAACGTCGTGACTCAGAAGAATGAATTTCTTAGTATTTATGGCGGACTGCAAGGCTGAGAGAAAACCCTCACACCCTCAGACCCTTAGACTTCAAACCACTGGGTCTGAGGCCTAGGGATCTAGCTAGCCTAGCCTAGGGTCCTGTCAGGAGCGCCTCTACCAGTTACTCACACCTGTACTGTACTAGTACGCTCAGCCTCGCCAGGAGAGAGCCATTCAAGATCCAATGTCCACGCCACGCCTACCAACATGCCAATACTCGCCAATCCACCCCTGCCTCTGCTGCCTCCAAGTACCCCACACTATGGGGAAAGTCGACTCGAGTCGAGTCACAACAGCCATTTCGCCACTTTTGCATGCACCACTGAAACAATGCGGATTGAACATCTACAAGCACCAGCGAGTAGATGTTCAAGAAGTCGAAGAAAACTCCAAAAAATTTGCTACGGTATTACACTGCATTGCCTACTAATATGAACAAAGAGACTCGTGCCCATCGACATCCATTACTGCACATCAATCACATCTCGCTCCGGCTAACTTTTTTCATTTGACATCTACGGACCAACAACAAACGCCTGTACGATATTTGCATGTAAGAGTGATGCAGTGCAGCCGCAGTATCGTATCTGCATCGACGAACGTAACTTCGGGCAAGCAGGTTAGTCTAGAAGTAATGAAGAAGAATAAGACATGAACCATGCGTGCAGAAAACACCTATGCAAGTGCAATGTAGGCCCTCCCAACTCCGAACCAAGCATCCTGTTTATGTGCCGGCCGGTAGAATCCGAGAGCTCATCAGCCATGGCACGAAGCCGGTCGTCGCAGATCCTCACATCACGCGATATATTAAAGAGTCGTCGTTTAGCTTTGCTTGCACTCAGCGGCCTCCTGCTTGGGCTTTGCGGCATCATCCTGTGAGTGTGTTAGCAGTATTCCGGGAGAACATCATGGCGATACACCTACATCATCATCAGATTCGTCCTCGTCATCATGGTCTTCGCTCTCGTCTTCCTCATCATCCTCATCCTCAAAATCACCCTCCTCAAGATCATCGTCATCAAGCTCCTCAAATTGAAGAGCCTCGCCGGTGAACCAATCGATAGCACGTGGAATCAACTTCTCCTTGATGTCCTCTCCGAGTTGGTAATCGAGCTCCAAACGCTCCTCGATATCACTAGCGGCATCATCGTCGTCCTCTTCGGTTGGGGCCTTGGGTGGTGAAAAGAAGTTGAAGAAAGACTCGGTGGGAACGGTCTTCTTGACTACTCGAGTTTGCTTGGTGTCTGTGATATTTGTTAGATAATAATTCATGCGGGAAATTCCCAAACATACTCTTGTTGCGTTGCTTCTTGCTCTCAACTCTAACAGTCAAATCCTTGCCAGCCTTCCAGTCAATCTTGTCACCTTCGGCATGATCATAAATGAAATCTCCTCCATAACCACTCTCGTTTTGGTAAAAGTAGGTTTTGGTAATGGTCTTGTTGGTGAAGAACTCATTTTCAGCGAATTGGAAGATTAAACGGAATCCTGGCTTGTCGAGGTACTCCATTTGGACATCAACGAGATCCTTAAGAGCAGCCTCATCTCGATCGGTAATCATTTCTGCGAGTGAGATCTGGTTCTTCATGGCCGACAGCCAGAATTCTGGGATACCCTTCACATCTGATGCGCCTTCCTCTTCCTTGACGGCTGGCTCCGATTCACTAGGTTCCTCGTCCTCCTCGCCAGACTTGACCTCCTCGGCAGTAGGCTCAGCAGCACCATTGACGATATCGGCACGTTTCTGGTAGAGCGGGGTAAACTTCGCAAAGTACTTCTTCTCCAACTCGAGGACCTCCTCTTGGAACTCGGCCTCCAATTTTGAGTGCTCCTTCTGTACGCCTTTGAGTCCAGCAACACGGCGGCGAACTGGAGCGGGAAGAGATTCAACGTAACCAGATGATCGACCGACAAGAGAACCAAGCTTGCCCTGGATCATTTGGACGAGTTTGGGGTTTTGCGCAAAGATGGAAGCAGCGGCCGCACGATCGAATTCCTCTGTTGGCGTCAAAATCAGTTAAGTGAAAATTAAATCTCGGTGAGGGGCAAAATGATATACATACCCTCCTTGATTGTTCCTACGCCAGGCTGCTGCGCATGCGAAGAGATAGGAGCATTGTTGGCAGGTGTATTTTGAGGAGTTCTGTAGATCCACGATTAGCTTGATGTGCCGTTGCATTCGTGATGAGGGGTTGTCGTCAACGTACGGTGCGGCGGTGGTATTTTGTTTCTTTGGAATCTCCGACATCGTGAGAGATCTCTAGCCCAGGCGGGGGATGTACTTGGGAAGAATTTCTCAGATGACTATATCCAGATGTTGGGATGGGAAGGCAGGTGGATGTCTTCGCGAGAGTGGTGATGGTTGAAGGGATGCCGCGAAGGGTTGGGTTTGTCTTGGGTCAATACTGCAAGTTGTTGAGAGAATTCTCTGGTAGCGTAGCGCGGGGTGCTGTTAGCGCTTCGTGATACAGTAACCCCGCATTCAAGTGGCAGTGGCAGTGGCAGTGGAGTAGCAGTCCCGACAATCGGCGACCGGAGCACACTCGGGCCGGGTGGGACGGATCGACAAGAGCCCGAGGGCGATAGGGTGAGAGGAGGCAAGTGCCAAGCAAGAGCAAGTGCAAGCGCAAGCAGGCTCAACTTGGGCAAGGTTCAGCCGACGCAGAACAGCCATGTCAAGGTAGGAATTTTTGACTTAGGACGACAACATGACATCGAAGTGACACCACCACCGTCGGCAACTACTATAGCGTTATTCTACCACACCACAGCTACACAGCGATCGGAGGCTGCAAAATGCTGCGGGCAGCCCCGTAAAGACCTCGAATAGCTGGCTACAGCTCACGAAATTATATCGAATCAACCTTCATCATGTACGGCACCAGTGGGAGCAATGGCATCGCCATTAACAGCAACAATTCGCAGCGAAGTAGCTCACGGAATCATGACAGTGCGAGAGCGAGTTTCGCCATGCACCGGCGGGGCAGCACTCTCTCAACGACGAGTTTTCTCGACGAGGTGGAGATGGCACAGGACGAGATGTTCTCAGGTCCAATGGGCGAGAGTGTCCCCTCGAGCATTTCTTCCTTTGCCCATCGACGGGGACGAGCCGATTCGACGGCGAGCTTCACATATTACCAAGAAGGAGAGGAACAGGATTTGACGACGCACTCGCCGGAAAACGATAGCGCAATTCTCGATGATGATGAATCCGAAATGAACTTTGAAGAGGATGATTCGGTGGACCTGGAGGCTGGAGAACTTGCGTCCATGCGAAGGGGATCTTCTCGTGCCTCAAGAGGATCTGTACATGATCGCCTCCTCCGACAAGATAGCTCGAGAAGCGAGGGTGCTGGAGGCGGACGTACAAACCAGAAAATCTACATTGTAACTGAGGATCTGACAATTGTGGTTGCTGGATTTCGGACTTCTACAATTGGATTTGCTATATACACTACCATTTGCATATTGACCCTCGGTCTTGGCTACCTCCTTTTCCGCTGGCTACCTCGATGGCAGGTGTACATGGTAGGTAGGCAGTCACCTTTGGGATCATGTACCTGGGTGGTCATAGAAGTAAGTATCCATTTTCTCCAGTTGTCTACGAGATATGCCTTTTATGATGGATATCCCACGTCCCGCTAGAACCTTCCAACCCATGAAAGAGGACCCTTCTAACAAGGATAGAACCAATGGGGCGAATTCGTCGTGCAGGATGTAGATTCAAAAGAGTATGGCCGCTCCTTGTCCACGGTATTTGGGACGTCTGAAAAGCGGTACATATTCGCATATGACGAGGATGAAGATCCGGTCCTCGACAGTCTTCGAATTATTGACTATAGATACATGCGATTCTCGTACAATCCCTTGCAAGATAAATTCCTACTTACCAACAGCTGGAAAGATCCTACATGGACCAATGTAAAATCCATTCGTGCTGGAATAGACGGGGAAGAAAAAGAGAACCGTGAACTTGTATTTGGCAAAAACATGATTGATATCAAACAGAAAACTATTCCCCAGCTCCTTGTAGATGAGGTGTGTATTATACGCTGCCCTTTTGCGTTTCCGCAACTCACACGTGCAGGCATTCCACCCTTTCTATGTTTTCCAAATTGCCAGTCTCATCCTCTGGTCGCTAGATGAATACTACTACTACGCGGCTTGTATTTTTATTATCTCAGTAGTGAGCATCACAACCACTCTTCTAGAGACACGCTCAGTTAGTCACCCCAGAAACCCCAATCCTATACATACAATTGATGGTCGTTGTTGTAGACAATGAAAAGACTTCGAGACATCTCAAAATTCGAATGCGACGTCCGTGTCTTGCGGAACTCTTTCTGTAGGTCATGCCTATTTTCAATTAAACTTCTGGTTTCTAATAAGCAATAGGGCGTTATGTTCCGTCTAGTGAACTTGTACCTGGAGATGTTTACGAAGTCACTGATCCTGCCCTAACTCAGTTTCCCTGCGACAGTATACTTCTAGCAGGTGATTGTATTGTGAATGAGAGCATGCTTACTGGTACGTTGTATTCCCGAGATACCGAGGTACCCAAGCTAATTTCTCAGGCGAGTCGGTGCCAGTATCCAAAGTTCCAGCAAACGATGAGGCACTTCGGCTTCTCAATCTCGCGGCTTCTTCAATAGCTCCCGAGCTATCTCGACACTTCCTCTTCTGTGGGACAAAGATAGTACGAGCGAGAAGACCACAAGATGACAAGGATGACGAAGCTGTTGCACTGGCCATAACTGTAAGGACCGGCTTCAATACGACCAAAGGAGCTCTTGTACGGTCTATGCTCTTCCCCAAGCCATCCGGGTTCAAATTCTATAGAGACTCGTTCAGATATATATCGGTCATGGGAGGCATTGCAATGCTCGGCTTCGTCGCTTCATTCGTCAATTTTGTGCGTCTGCATTTAGCATTCCATTTGATAATTATCCGAGCGCTGGATCTGATTACGATCGTGGTTCCGCCAGCGTTGCCAGCAACTCTAACCATTGGAACAAATTTTGCTCTTTCACGGCTCAAGAACAAGCAAATATTCTGTATCAGCCCTCAGCGAGTCAATGTCGGAGGGAAATTAGACATCGTATGCTTTGATAAGACTGGAACGCTGACTGAAGATGGATTGGATGTTCTTGGTGTACGCGTTGTCCAGAATCCATCTGGTCGATTCAGTGACATTCTTTCGGATGCCCAATCACTTCTTCCTGCTGCTTCATACGAACGAGATCCTACTGTTGGGTATGACACTCACAAAGCAGCACTCTACACCATGGCAACATGCCACTCATTAAGAGTCGTCGACGGTGAGCTTGTGGGGGATCCGTTGGATCTTAAGATGTTCAACTTTACTGGGTGGTCTTTCGAGGAAGGAGAGCAAAAGTCTGGCGAAGCGGATGACGAAGAGCATGGTGGTATTTCGCCTTCCATTGCAAGACCTCCACCCGGCATGGAATATGATCTTGATGACAATGAAAGGCGGAATAAAACCACTGTGAGTAAAAATCATGCAAATTCTTGACTTGATACTAATATACTAACAGAGCGCGCCAATCGAATTGGGAGTCTTGAAATCTTTCGAGTTTGTTTCTCAACTCCGCCGAGCCAGCGTCATTGTCCGTAAATTTGGAGATCCGGGGTGTGATATCTACGTCAAAGGAGCACCAGAATGCATGAAAGAAATTTGTAGACCGGAAAGTTGTGAGTTGAAGTTGCTTCCAGGGGCTGAAAGTTACTAATACCCCCCAGTTCCAAATGATTACGAAGAACTTCTGGCATATTATACACACAGGGGATTTCGAGTCATTGCCTGCGCCACGAAACATATAAAGAAGTTAAACTGGGTCAAAGTCCAGAAGATGAAGCGAGATGATGCAGAATCCGGGCTGGATTTCCTAGGATTCATCATATTCGAGAACAAGCTAAAGCCTAGCACGGCTGGTGTTTTGGACGAGTTGTCAGAAGCAGGCATCAGAAAGGTGATGTGCACAGGTGACAATATTCTTACCGCCATCAGCGTTGCTAGAGAATGCAATCTTATAGACAGAACGGCACACTGTTTTGTACCGCATTTCTCTGAAGGTAATGACCAATGATATGAGATGCAAATGAACTTATTAACGACTTCCTAGGCAATTATTTGGATCCTAACGCCGTCATTTCTTGGGAAAGCATAGACAACAGTATTTATACCCTAGATCAGAATACTCTCAAGGTTGGTTACACCCCACCATTATCGTTGTAATTTGTTAACATTGATGTAGCCCTTACCACCGCCAGCTGAGAGCGACGCTTCCTTGCCTTACGATATCTCAAATTTGAGGAATTACTCCTTAGCAGTCAGTGGAGATGTTTTCCGCTGGATCATAGATTTCGCTCCGCCAGAAGTTCTGAAACGAGTCAGTAAACCACAAGTACATTCGAACTATACTGACCCCTCAATTTAGATGCTAGTCTGCGGACAAGTATTTGCTCGAATGTCGCCGGATGAGAAGCACGAACTTGTTGAAAAGCTTCAAAGTATCGGTTACTGCTGTGGTTTCTGTGGCGATGGAGCCAATGATTGCGGCGCATTGAAAGCCGCTGATGTGGGTATCTCGCTGTCCGAGGCCGAAGCTTCTGTCGCTGCTCCATTTACGAGTCGAGTGTTCGACATAACGTGTGTGCCAGAAGTCATAAGGTAATTTTCTCCATATTTAACTGCGAAGTTATTGCTAATAAGTTTACCCAGAGAGGGACGAGCCGCATTAGTTACAAGTTTTAGTTGCTTCAAGTACATGAGTTTGTACTCAGCAATCCAATTCACATCCGTCAGCTTCCTCTACGCCTCTGCATCGAATCTTGGAGATTTCCAGGTATGTCAATATACATACCACATACTAAAAGACTCACTTGCTCATATACAATACAGTTCCTCTTCATCGATCTCATTCTAATTCTTCCAATTGCAATTTTCAGTAAGCATTTTTACACTCGATGCCCATATCAAGCTAACATACCCCAGTGGGATGGACCGGTCCCTTCCCAATCCTCTGCAAAAAGCGTCCAACAGCAAATCTCGTATCGCGTAAAGTGTTGGTTCCTCTTCTCGGTCAAATAGCAATCTGCATCTTCATCCAAGCCGTGGCATTCCACTCTGTACGGAAACAACCATGGTAAGTACTCAAATACTCCTATCAAACAACCAAGAACTCTTCCTAAAAGATTCCAAGGTACATCCCCCCGCAATTAGATACAGAAAAGTCCAATGTCTTGAACTCAGAAAACACATCTTTATTCCTGGTTTCTTGCTTTGAATATATCCTCTCCGGCATAGTCCTCAGCGTCGGCCCTCCATTTAGACAATCGATGGCAAACAATCGTAAGCTCCCCACCTTCCTCTTCTCCTATTCCTCCCATCTCCCTCTCTCCCCTCCTTCCCTATTCACCTGACTAATTGTTTCTGTTTACAGTACCTTTCGTGGTAACCATCGTCGTCGCCCTTCTCTTTTCCTCATACATGCTCTTCGATCCGTCATCAGAAGTAGCAAAGTTCATGCAATTAACCCACATGACCTGGGATTTTAAAGTCTTCCTACTGAGTCTGGGAATGGGATATATCGTTCTGGCTTGGACAGGTGAGAATTATGTTTTGCCGAGACTGGCAAAGTATCTGGGGGCGCTCAAGACGAAGGTTTCGGGGAAGTTGAAGAAGAGAAAGGAGTATAAGGTTATTTTGGAGGAGATGAGGACGCTTTGAGGAAAGGGGGATTGTGATTTTGTAAAAAGTAGATACTGTAGCATTGTATAAAGAGAGTGAGTTGTTGGAGCTTGGTCGGGTTGTACGCACTTGTGATATTAATTCCTGCATGTCTTCGTGGTGAGCTGTGGAGAGGGAAAGATACTAATGATCTACGATTATAGAATTTCTGAAAGATCTTCCGCCTTGAGTGACGATTTTACCCGCCCCAGACTGTGTTACACAATGCCCAGGCGCGGGGCCAGAGGAACAGCCACAGTCCTTGCAATAGCCGCGGCGCCTCTGATAGGACGATGCCTGAAAACGACTTACTAAATGAATTTTAAGAGAAACCCCATTAACGGAGGCAAAGCCCAATTTTTCTTAACACTCTCACTTCCAGAGAAATCCTCCGCAGATATTTTAACCCTCGTTATCTACTAGGCACTCTTGGGGACTCTCCCTCAACATGAGGTATCACGAGTACAATGACGTAACCAATCTCAAAAGCCACTTCCTTCTAATATCTCTCCTTATCATGAATTGATTTTAGACCACCACCTGTACATATTCCGCAAGATAGGCAAGCAAGTTCAAGTTGATACTGACGCGGAAGGAACAGACCGTATTCTGATAGCTCTTTCTCGTGTCCCCCCCCCAAAATATTACCAAGACTGTACGGTGGACGAGAGATACAAAGTGAGATGATACACTATGCCTGCTTTGAACTAAGCCAAACTCAATTCCCTCCCACCCGTTCCACCTCATCATCCATCCGTTCGTTTGTGCGTGCGTTCGTAAATAAACAAGCACATGCACCATACCTCCAGCTTCAAAACTACCTATACCTAACTATCAAACTCAATTCATCCCTCTCACACCCCAAGTAAACAACCTAACCCAGCCCAACCCAACCCATCATGAACTACGGTACGTACCCCTCCCCCCCTCCATCACACCCCCTAACAGCTCACCCCAAAGACTGGATCCTCGACGGCGGGTACCTCCCAAACCGCCTCATCCGTCTCGGCATCCGACGGCAACTAGCCGACCGCCTCTTAACCATCTCATCCACCTCGCTGAGCTCGGCGTACGAGCGGAAAATGCAATATGTAGAAGTGCTGCGGCAACGACCGATTGCGATCGAGACGGCGACGGCGAATGAACAGCATTATGAGGTGGGCACGGGGGTGCTGGCGGCGTGTTTGGGACCGAGGATGAAGTACTCGTGTTGTCTTTATGAGAAGGGGAGTGAGACGCTTGCGGGGGCGGAGAGGGCGATGTTGGAGGTTTATGTGGAAAGGGCGGGGTTGAGGGATGGGATGAGGGTTTTGGATTTGGGGTATGTGTGTTTTTTGGGTTTTTTTGGGTTTTGAGTGCTTACTTTTTATCGTTTTGTGTTGTTTGGACTTGTTTTCTTTTGGGGTATATGAGGATGAATGAGGATGGGTGAAGAGAGGGCTAATGAGATATGGATATAGATGTGGATGGGGAAGCGGAGCACTCTACTTTGCGGAAATGTTTCCCAATTCCGAGATTGTGGCGTTCTCCAATTCCAAGACGCAGAAGATCTATATCGATGAGAAAGCCCAAGTCAAGGGGTTCAAGAACCTGACTGTAATCACGGGCAACGTGGTAGATTATGAGTTTGAAGTCGAGAGTTTTGATCGAGTTGTTTCCATTGAGGTATACCTATCTCCCCTCCCTTGCTCCCTTCCCCCCTTCCTCCCTTCCTCCCTTCCTCCCTTCCTCCCTTCACCCTTTCACATCCCATCCATCCCAAAAAAGTATAGTTGCGGAACAGCTAACAAGAACCAGTTATTCGAACACATGAAAAACTACGAACAGCTCATGGCCAAGATCGCACGAGCCCTGAAGCCTTCAGGGAAACTCTTCGTGCACATCTTCGCGCATAAAACCACACCTTACGACTTCGAAGAGGGATGGATGAGTACCCATTTCTTCTCCGGGGGTACGATGCCTTCGGCGGATTTGCTTTTGTTCTTTCAGCGGGATTTGAAGTTGGAGAAGCAGTGGTGGGTTAATGGGAAGCATTATGCTAAGACTTGTGAGGTGAGTTTTGAACCTTTCCCATCCTTTTTTACTTTCTTTTTAGAGCGAGGGGGGGATAGATTGAGAAGGTATTTGGTGTTTTGATTCGGTGTATACTGATTGAATTCATAGGATTGGCTGTCCAAGATGGTAGCTAGTAAGAGCGAGATCTGGCCGCATCTTACAGAAACTTATGGCGAGAAGGATACGGCGATGTGGTATTATCGCTGGCAGATTTTTTACTTGGCTTGTGCTGAGTTGTTTGCTTATGAGGGGGGTGATACTTGGGGGGTGACGCATTATTTGTTTGAGAAGCCTGCTGCTGCTGCTTCTTCGTAGGGTGTGTACAAGAAAATAGTGTATACAAGCCAATGGACAATAGGGGCTCTTTATATCTTTACGGGAATGGATTTGATGGGGAAGAATTAGCTGTTTAAACTTTGTGGGAGGTGGGTGGTTTTGCTTGTCCATAGAATCATATGGGAGGATTGTGAATTAACAACCTTTTGAAGAAATGCAATTCTGGTCGAAGGACTAGAGAATCAGAGATTTCCTTCTTAAGTTCTTGTAAAAAACCTCAAGGTCATAAAAGACTATACATAGAAGCAATAGAAAATTCTAGAGGGGCTATCTTGGGGAACTATTCAATTCTAAGTCGTGCTCCCATCCCAGATGGTGGAGAAAAGGCAATCTGGTTTCCTAGCGTCCTTTTATAAAGATTTTTACCTCGTACCTCCATTTCCAAACCCAGAGAATATTGTAGGTGGCTTCTTCTACTGAGGGTGGGGAAGATGTACATCAGCATCAAGGTCTATAGCTTTATATTGAGAATTTTCATTGCAAGTGAATGCGGCAGCCGCAAAAGCGAGGTACATTGCTAGATCAGCTGAGAACCCCTACGATACTGTAGTCAAATTGGGTGAAGAGAGAGGGTGTATATAGGAGGTTCTAGGGAAGTACACCGCTACAAGCACTAATAAGACTTTTGTCGGCCATCTGTTAAAACGCACGTTTCAACTACGTCCCGGGAGCGCAGTGAGTAAGTAGCTGGCTTGTGGTGTAGTGGTGTAACAGCCGCCCATGCCGAAGGTCAGTGGCAACCCTCTACAGAGAATCCTCGTCACAGCTTGAATTATTAGCCTTAGCCTCGGGGTGGTAAGACGACAAGATGTCTATTAGCTTATCGGGCCTGACTTTAAAACTTTGGAACCCAACTTCTGATTTATCAGATATCTTTTTCTTTTCTTTTTGGGGGTTTTTGAGGGTGCTAAGGGAAGTGAAGTGGTTGAGTAATGTGTACTGTATGTGCTTGATTGGAGTTGCAGTGAATGGAATGCTGTAAATTTGCGCCGACCGACCACAAGCTTCTTCTTATTGACAGAATGAAATGAGTAGCTCTCCCTAGATTTTAATTGCATCCGGGATACCCTCATCTCAACAGCCTCCCCGTAATCAAGAACGCCCCTCCAAAGCAGCCTCTGCCCTTCCGTCACACTGCCATCCTCTCTTCAATGATCCCAAGGGTGCTTCCAACCGAGTAAAACCGGACCTAAAACACGTTAGACACGCTCGACTCGACGCCTGTCAGAAGATTCCGCACCATCTTTCTTCGCTTTGTACATAACCTGGTCTTATCAGTATAGGCCCTCAATTCCAATCACCAAACCAGACCAAACCAGACTAGCTGGCGAGAAAACATACCCAGAACCACATGCTAGCACTCAATCCCGTAGCGGCGAATCGGTATAACGGTCTCGCTTTTGGTATCGACTCCGGCGAGACAAAGCCGTAGATTTTGCTGCTGTGACTTGTGAGCTTCTTTTGGGCTCGAGATGGGGGAGGGGTGAACGTACGCGTCTTGTGGGCCCGCCATTTTTTTTCTCTAGCAGCTGTTAGGGTGGTTTTCTGGAGGAGGGAGGGAGTAGATTACGCACAGAGAATTGGAATGGCAGATTCTGTTGGGGGGATTCAATTGTTTGGGGTCTTTGAGTGATGGGCCGTTGTATGGAGGGTCTTGGGAGAGGTCGTCGGAGAAATGAAAGTCCGGTGGGTGGAGCTAGGCCTGTTTTGGGGGTGATGGGGTCAAGGCGGCGAGAGTACTCAGTACCTGGCTCGCCAGGTAGGAAAGCATCATCTTCATCTATGGTATTGAGGTATCACATACCTAGGTACACTTACACTTTTCCGAGAATGGGGATTAATGAGACTATAAATTGTACAATCCTTGCTAACACTTACATCCATATAAATTTCAAATCTCCAACCCTTCTTTCTATCAATTTTCACGCTCCGATTTTCCGTCGTGACAATGCACCGTTCTCAGCGCCACCCCCGTGAGTCGAGTGCCGCTTTTTCAGTCGCAACTTGGAGGTCTTGATTGTGACAATGTCAATCCCTAGAGTGAATCAATACCTATACCCAACTGAACTGACAATACCAACCACCAACCACCAACCACCAATCTTTCTGCACTTCTTCCTATTCTTCCACCATTGATTTTCGACCGCCGCAACGGCCATGTCTTACAATACTAATGCTGCCTTATTCCAGTTGGCTCACTACTAATTAATTCCAACTACCATTCACCCTTCCACCGCGACCTTCCAATCCAACTTTCTTGACCTCGCGCTGATAGCCTATACCCATACCGTCTTAAGTCGCATACCTCATACCTTCCACACATTCCATCCGAACACCAACTCAAACCCTCCAAACGGAGATGGCAGCTTCACAGCTCAGCCCGCAGAGCAATGGAGTCTCTCCTCGCAGCCAGTCTGCCACCAGATTTCGCGGCTGCTCCAGAATCACAGATTACGATATACTAGGAAAACTGGGAGAAGGTACCTTTGGAGAAGTTCATCGCGCAAAGTCAAAGAAGACAGGAGCAGTTGTCGCATTAAAGAAGATTCTTATGCACAATGAGAAAGATGGATTTCCAATCACCGCTCTACGAGAGATCAAGCTCCTCAAACTGCTGTCGCATCCGAATATCCTCAGACTGGAAGAGATGGCTGTTGAACACCACGCCAAAACCGACAAGGATAAACGAAAGCGCGCAATCATGTATATGGTTACTCCATACATGGACCACGACCTTTCTGGACTTCTGGAGAACCCTGATGTCCCTAAATTTACGGAACCTCAGATCAAGTGCTACATGATACAACTTCTCGAGGGCCTCGCATATCTACATGACAATCACATATTGCACAGAGATATGAAGGCGGCGAATTTACTTATCAATAATAAGGGAATATTACAGATTGCGGATTTCGGTCTGGCGCGACATTATGATGGCCCTGTTCCGGCTGCGAAGAATGGTGGAGGTGAGGGTATTAGGGACTACACGACGTTGGTTGTTACGAGATGGTATCGTCCTCCAGAGCTGTTGTTGGGAATGAGAAGGTATACTACGGCGATTGATTTATGGGGAGTTGGGTTAGTTCATTCCAAGGAGCTTTAGCCGGGGGTTTACTAACTCTTTGCCAGTTGCGTCTTTGGTGAGATGCTTTATGGTAAACCAATTCTTTCTGGGGACAGCGATCAGAATCAATTGAAAATCATATTTGATTTGGTTGGAACTCCAACGGAAACAACCATGCCGGGATGGAGACATATGCCAAATGCGGAGGGTTTGAACATTATTCCCAAACCCAAAACTCTTCATCAACGTTTTAGAGCGTATGTAAAAGTTACTCATTTCTTCTCCTGCTGTCACTAACGAATCATAGGCATGGCTCAGGAGCGTGCCAACTACTGGACGATTTACTCAATCTCGACTATCGCACACGTCTGAATGCTATTGATGCTCTGGAGCACCCTTACTTCAAGGCAAGACCTTTACCAGCAAAAGCCGGAGACATTCCCATGTTTGAATCATCTCATGAACTGGATCGTCGCAAGAACAAAGGTCAAAAAGCCGGACCACCACCAGCTCCCAAGGGCGGAACCGTAGGTATGGGCCCAAATGGTGGCTGGGGAGAAGCAGGTCCAAATGGAAACCAAAACTACTCTCATAACGATGGATATGGACGACACCACAATGGAAGTCGATATCCTCCTCCTCCTCCTCATGGTGGCTACGGTCGAAATGGTGTTCCTCCCCCACCACCACCAGATGGTGAACGAAGACCAGCTTGGAGACGAGATGATAGACCAGATCCTAGGGGTCTCCCACCAAGACCACCTCCACCTGGTGATTATCACGATAACATGAGAGCGGATGGGAGATACCGATCTGCGTCCAGAGAAGTCGATCGACCGCCATTACCGAGAAGTAGAGCGGGTGGTGGACCGAATGTCGATACGTATATACCCAGCTACGGCGGTGGAGAGGGGGGACGAAGAGATGATCGGAGAAGACGAGATGATCGTGATGAGAGGAGACTGCACGTTGATCGGGATTATGATGATCGGAGTCGGAGTGGCAGGACGAGGAGTCGGAGTCGGAGTCCGGTGAGGGAGCGGGATCGGGAGAGAGTTAGGGATAGGGAGGATAGAGATAGGGAGATGTATCGGCGTTAGCTAATGGGTAGCTGGTTCATCATAGCTCGGGGTGCTCGATTGCTTTTTGGGGTTTGGTGTACGATTATGTGTGGCTTGATTATGGGATGCAGATCAGATGACTCTGAGGATTGCGATTTTAGTGCCTGGGTTAAGGCATGCAGGAGATAAGTAGTGAGCGGAGCGTACCTATAGTAGATAGCTAGGTAGGTACTGGTATAGTAATAAATAGAATGGAATGGGATATTTAGATTCTTATGTTTCGTTTCGTTTTACAAATGTCGGGCTTTGCTTGCTTCTTAGTCTCAGTATAAGAGTCTCAGGGGATCTCTTTTAGGGATCCGAGGGACGAGGAATAAATCACTATCGAGACGAGAGGATCATACTAGATTGCTTGCTTCTAGGTAGGCAGGTATAATAAGAGACCTGTTTATTACTCTAGATACTTCTCGTAAGATACTTGGTATAATTCCATTTTACCAAAACCCATATATAGTAAGATTAATTTTCCGAACATGTTCGGGTAATTTAGATATCGTGATTTTCATTGTTCGAATTTAGTGAGAGAATTCTTTTCGTTGGAAGAAGGGAGGATATTTAAATAGTTTCTACCTTTCGCTATATCCTATATCGGTAAAACTATATATATAAAGCATAGAGCATGGAGTAGTTAAAGATAGTATAGTAGAAACCCCCGCTCGCTACTAAAACTTAAACTACTTTCTCTATTCTAGATCTCTAGGACTATATAGAGGCTATAGTATAAATTAGTACACATATATATACCCCCTCGCTGCTAAAACTTAAACCACTTTCTCCATTCTAAATCTCTAGAACTATATAGAGGCTATACTAGATAATGGTACACATATATATACCCCCTCGCTACGAAAACGTTCACTACCCGCTCCTTTCAATTCCCTCTTTATACTATACGTACTATCTGGGCTAGCTCTGACTGTTTGGTTTATATTACGAGGGGAAGGGATTTGTGCCTAGGTAACACCAACTACTACTAAGTAGAGTGCTCCAGCGTGGTCTTTAGGCCAGGTCGTCGTTGTCGATTTAGAACCGTTACTAGTTTGCAAGGGATTAGATAGTAGGAGAAGGGGCATGGTTTGTCAATCGACGTTGGGACGTTGATGACTAGGTAAGGGAGATTGCGAGAAGAGAGATGGAGTCAGTGTGTCTTGATAAAGGGGGTGGGTGGCTTGTTCTACTTGCAGTACCCGTTTCCTACGTTTTAGTAGAAGAGGAAGAGAGGAGAGGAATATTTGTTAATGACATGACTTCCGCGATACCTACCCGAATAGGTAATCTAGTTTTCTTTGACTAGGGAAGGCTTTTCTGAGAAGGTGCTTTTCTAGACCGTGGTTAGCAGGTAATTGTTCGTTCGGGTTGCTATGAGGGATGCAGGTGGTGGGGAAATAGATAGTTGTGCGTGCTGGATGGATTGGTGGTTGAACTGAGATTGAAATGTAGATGGAGGGGACAAGTGTGTTTCTTCAAGGGTCTTACTTTCTATAGTATTTGTCGAGAGGGTTGTTGTAATAATGGGAATGGTATTTTGTTTGTTTGTTGGTATTTTTGGGAATGTCCTGCACGAATCACTGCCTGAGATTTGTTAGAGAGAGGTAAAAGTAAAAAAGAAGACTAAGTAGAAATATTAGTGATTTAAATCAACCTATAGAACCTTTGAATCATCGTTTGAGGTGCGGTTTAAGTAGGTATATATTAATGTTGTGCTGGGTCTACTTTCTCTTTTGCTCCACTTCCTTATTTGATCCACTTATAGTTCTGCTGCCTAAATGCTTCATGTCTGCCTAAACCTTACACTCTTTATATAAACACCTTAGATAGCTACCTTTTACAATGCAATCAATTCTCCATGACCTTCAGTACCCAATACCCTTTCAACCCAATAATTAATATTCTAGGGATAATTACTTACAGTGATTGTTGTAACATGGTTCTGGTAGGTAGCGACGGCACGGTCTGTATGTACCTAGGTATGTATTATTCGGTGGTTATCAAGATCGGGATAGGACGAGATCCGTGGCTAGACTAGTTAGCATTTTTTTTTTTGAGGTCTTAGGAAGCACGCTAGGTTCTTTCCTTCCAAAGCAGTTTCCTCCTGCTTTCTACACCTCGTTCCTTCCCTCCTTTTATAACATTCCATGCCCAAAGACCTCAGATAAGGTAGGTAGGTACTTATCACCTCCCGCTACTTTACGTAGTCTTACCCGTAAGAGACCTGGTTATTTAATTACTCTAGATATACCTAAGCTAGCAAAGTCTATTATCCTAAAAACCTCGTACAACTAAACTTATTATATAAGCCATGTAGAATAATCGAAATAAATATACGTTAATTACCCTTGTTAGTTTAGGAAAAGTAGGTTCATTTTTGGGAAGATTCTAGTTTACTCCGCTAGTAATAGTATAGACAAAGTAATAGATAAGCCTCTTACCTCTTAACCTCGCTTAGCTTATTTCTTTTACTTTACTTCCCTTTATTACTAAATCGAACCTCGTAGTTTACAGCTCGAAAAACCATTCTAGTTATACAAGAATTTTAGAATAATATTTCTCTCTAACGGAGGTGTTTCTAGAGTTCCGCCAAACTATCTCACCCAACTTCATATATCACACCCACTACTCCTTCCAACCCCCCCCTTCCCCCCGCTAAACCACAATACCTAAACAAACATATTAACCGTAACTTCATTACGAACAACAAGCCCCCCCTTCCGCTTACATTTCCCATGGCAATCTACACTCCCACGCCCCGAATACTGGTGTCTGCCGCGACATCGGCACCGGTAATAGCATCGCTGGAACTCCGACTCGGGGGCTGTACATATTGCTATGGCGAAGGCGATGAAGATGATAAGCCCGGTTTTCCACGAGGGCGCCGATGAAGCTGAAGAGGATGATTAATTCTTTCTGCATTTTTTTGGTGGGGCGTGGAGGTTCTAGTTTCTTTTCTTTTTGGTAGGTGGGGAAGATATGGGAGTGAATACCGGAATTCTCACATGTGATTTTAGATCACCCCCTGTATCCACTTATCCACATATACTGTAGATGGCCTGATATCCTATAATATAACTCCTGTTCTCGACCTACATCTAACTCCATTATTATTTACTAGTGACCTACGTAGGGAATCCCCGAATTGTACAATAAATCCTTCGATATTTATACCGACTTTACAACGTATAGTATCGTATATATTTTAAGCCTTATGCTATAAAATTTATAGTATAATACTATATATTCTAATAACCTTATATTTAACCTTTTTTAACCTCTATATTTCGACTTTAATTATTTAGACCTATTAGTATAGAAAATTAATCCTTTAATACCTTAATACTTAATAATTTAGTACTAGAAGTATATATTAATATTATTAATCTTAGTATAATTAATTATTTTAACTATCCTAGCCTTAACTTTATTACTCGAAAATACTACTATAAATATATATAAAATCTACCTTCGACTTAAGCCTCTAGAATATCTCTCTAGAGTATCTAATATATTTATAGAATAAATTATTACTTTACTTTATATCTACTAATATAAATTTAGCTATCCTAGATAATTCGGACTCTAATTTAAGTAAAGAGGAGTATTACGACTTTCTTTATATAGTAAATACTATTAATACCCTACCTAGTATATATATAATACTACTACTATACTGTAACGAATACTCAAACTGGCTAACTAAACCTGGCTGGGTGTTCGCTGGTTGGTATGCTATGATAAGAAGAAGACTAACGGGTTGTTCACTTGGAAGTGAACTCGTTACTTGTATCAAAGATGTCAAACTAATATGATAAGATTGATAACTAAGTTGAGCACGAAGCTCCTATCTAATGGCAGACGTGCCAGTCTTATATAGAACCTTC
Source organism: Hymenoscyphus albidus (assembly GCA_911693285.1). NCBI lineage: Eukaryota > Fungi > Ascomycota > Leotiomycetes > Helotiales > Helotiaceae > Hymenoscyphus > Hymenoscyphus albidus. The sequence continues at coordinate 66,734 of CAJVRM010000573.1, forward strand.
GTTCCCAATATATCGCTACCATCGCTATCGATAAAATCGATCATCGCTTTTATCGATTTCGATCAAGTCGATATAGTCACGTGATTTCTGGTTGCTGAGAAATTCCTTGGATCGTCTGGCTAGCCTGACGCAGCCATCCGATCCTTACTGTTTGGTTAAATACCAATGGGTTCTCCTGTCAGCGAAGTGCTGTCTGGGCCCATGGTCCCAAATGTCACCTGACGATTTCGTAATCGTGACACCTTTCTAGTAGACTTTTATAGTATTATAGAAGCTATAAATAACTAGTTACTAGGTAATTTATATTAAAAAGGAGTAATATTACTTACCTTCTTTTATATTATAAGTAGAGTAATCCTTTTAGTAGTTATAGTATTTACTATTACTAAGGCCTAAAACGCTATTATACTTATAGTATTTAGTATACTTCTCTTTATTTTCCTTTTTATAAGCCTAAGCTAGAATAGTATCTAGTAAGATAGTTTTTTAAGTAATAGCTAAGTAGCTACTATCATAGTTATTCTATATTTTATTATAAACAACTAGTTACTTTAAAAGGATTTTAGTTTTCTTTTATCTTCTTTTATTAAGAATATTAATATTCTAGCTATTCTAATTTCGTATTACTAAATATACTTATACCTATACTTATAACTATATATTAGTAGGGTAAGTATTAACTAGATCCGCCTAGTCTACGCTAGTATTAAATATATCTAGGGTATTATACTTAACGCTTAGTAGTATAGAATTAGTAGTAGAAGTAGAAGTAGAAGCTATTTTTTACCAAGACTCTCTTAGCTAAGTAGAAGGTAAAGGTAATAAGGTAAGATCTTATAGAAAGTACTTATAAGCCTTTTTTAGATTATTAGTCGTAGAAGCTAAAAATAATACTACTTATATACTTAGTTAGATTAAATTTTTAAGAAGGTCTATTATAAAGTAGTTAATTATATAAAATTATTTATAAAAAGTTTTTACTACTTTCTTTCTCTTAATATAATATTCTTTAAATAGATTCTTCTCTCTTTATTATTTATTATCTCTACCTATACTAGTAAAGAAGGTTAAACTAGTAATAAAAGCGCTAGTAGTAGTAAATAGTATATTAATTATACTAAAAGAAGATATATTAATAAAGGATAGTAAAGTATAGGTAAGATTAAAGAGGGATATAAAAGAGTAAAGAAAGATTAAAGATATAGTAGAGTAAAGTAAAAAGTAATATACTTAGTATAGTATAAATAAGTAATAGATAGTATAGTTAGGTAATAGATAGTATTATTATTATTATTAAAGAGAAGAAGATAAAGTAGAGGCTAGAAGATAGGTTTATATACTTTAATTTTAGGTACCTCTTATAAAGCTAAACCTATATAATTATTAGAAGTATAATTTTATATTTATAAGGTAGGTATAATCGAGGCTATTTATTAATTAATATATAAATAAAAGACTATATATAAATACTTATAAAGATTATATTATTTTAATTTAAAATCTTATACATTTAACTATATATAAATATCTAGGCTTTTAAAGTATTTTCCTACTAGAACTATAGATCTTTATCTATTTTTATTAGTAATTATTTATTTTTCTATTTATAATCTATATATTTATATACTCTAGTATTATAAAAGTAACTATATAAGTAACTATACAGGTAACTATATAAGCGATTTATTCCGAAACCGCTTTTTAAATAAGTTATTGCTAGCTTCTTTAATAATATATTCTAAATTCTAGAGTATTAAATTAATAAGTATTAAGTAGATATCCTCTAGAGATAGTAATAATCCTCTCTTAAGGTATAGAGTATAATAGGTAGGGGGTAGGTTAAAGAGTATATATTAAACTAAGGAGGGAAGAAGTCGAGGCTCATACTCGGGTAATATATAGCTAACGCTAGCTCGTATAATACTAGTTCTAATCTAGACTTAGTACGCCTAGACTCTAGTTACTACGTAATCTAGTATAATACTCTTATCTCGATATAGATTTTACCCTCGTTCCTCGGATCTCTAAAGGAGACTCTAGAATCCTTCGTATAAGCTAGAACGTAAAACTCTAACTACCTACTATATTAGAAAAGAAAAGTAGGTTACTTAGGAATACTAAAACTCGTTATAGCGTATACGGCTCTTCCTAGCTACATAGTAGTACTTCTATATATCGGAATAATATATACTTCGAGGATATAATAGTACTTAATTAACCCTATAAATCGGTCTTATTTATATATTGTTCCGATATATACGTATACGGCTACGTAGGCGCAAAGTATATAGGTAAGGCTTAAGTATATATACGACTCTCGGTACGACTCCCCGTATAGCTAAGTATTACGAGCGATACGAGTTCTAGCCTATATAATAACTTTACAATATACTATACTAAGATTAGTTACTACGTATATAATTGTCACGAATCACGTGTAATCATGTGACGAGTGAAGACCAGGCGGCGCCCTGACAGGTTAAGCACTATCATATCTCTTATAGCAAATAGGGATCGTTTAGGCTAGCTAAGCGATCCATGGATCTCATTGCATCGTAATCACGTGACCGAGCGACTGTTGTTGGTGTCGGTCGAGTCGACTGTCGCTCTGAGCGACAGGCGGTCGAGTCGCTCTGCGATGATCAACAGAGAACGAAGGTTCTATATAAGACTGGCACGTCTGCCATTAGATAGGAGCTTCGTGCTCAACTTAGTTTACTTAGTTATCAATACCTTTTGACTTTGACGACTTTGTACAAGTGACGAGTTTACCTCTGAGTAAACAACCCGGCGCATCTGATCTTCTTATCTGCATACCAACCTTCCGAACGATTACTTTGTTTAGATAGTTTGAGTTTCGTTACAATAATTTCCTTAATACTCTTTCTTAAGGTAACTCGAGTATAGCTAATTAACCTTATAATCTTATATACTTCTAATACTACTAGGTTAATCTTATTTATTCCTTAAATCTTTTAAACTTTACCTACTATAGTAGTTTAATTATATTATTAGTAATTATATTATCTATTAGAATAAACTCTACTTATACTCTTTTATACTTAGCTAAGTCTTAAATAAAATAATAGTATATATTAATATACTTAGATCTTTTATTTAGATAAGTATTCTTTATTAATATAATTATACTTTAATTATCTTTATATATCTGTATAAGATATAAATTCTTACTAATATATTCTCTAAGCCCTAGGCCCTATAGAATCTATAGAATCTATATAATCTATTAGCTCTACTTTATATAAAATACTAATATAATATACTCTAATTTATAACTTAATATTAAAACTAATCTTTACTTCTTACTTAACTATAATATTAGACTACTATAGAATATAATAATATTTCTAGATATAATTTTCCGATCCTTCTTATTAATAGCTTAGTCTATATCTAAATATAATTCTAAGTTTATATCTCTTCTTATTAGTAAGTATATAATCTTTAACTTAATTATTAATCTTAAGTATTAAAATAGGTATTTTAGTATATAGCTATAGTATTTTATAGGATTACTTATATATTAGCTTAATCTTCAAAGAGTATATACTATATTAGGTTATATTAGAACTATTATATATATTAGGCTTCTAATTACTTATTAATACTCGGATACGTTAATTCGCTTATTACTTTAGTTTACTAGTCGTAGACTTTTATAATTAGTAATAGGTATCTTCTTCCCTTTTATCTTCTTACTTATAATACTATATCTCTTAAGTACTAATATTAGATATTATTCTTAATTAATTATAATAGAGTAAGCCTTATAATCTCTTATAACCCTAGCGCTAAGTATCTTTCTAATCTTTCCTAAAGCCTTAGTATTGAAATAAGCGCTAAGCTTGCTATAGAACTAATTAATCTTCTTAGTTAACTTTACTATAGTAATAATATTATTAATATATACTAGTAGTTTAATAGAATTTTACTTATATATAAATAAGTAAGAATTAGCTTAGCTCTACTTAAATCCTTATTAAATAAGCTCTTCTTATATTAGTATATTCTAGTCCCTAGCTACTTGTTTTAGACTATAAAGACTTTATAGAACCTACTAGACTTTCTCTTTTAAGAGTTATACTTTTTCTAGTAGTTAAAAAAAAATCTCTTTCTTTAGATAAGATTCTATAAAAGTATTCTTAATATTAAATTAGGAACACTCTAGATCTTCTTAAGCTATAGTTATAAGAAATAGTTAGAGTATATTTATTTAAACTATTAGAGTAAAGGTTTTAGTAAAGTCCTCTTCTTAAATCTAGCTAAAACCTTTTATAATAAGTCTTACTTTAAATTACTTAACTATACTATTCTTAAGGGTTTTGATAGTATATACTTATTTATATAATACTTAATTTATACTAGTTAGAAAGATGATATCTTTAAATAAATTATTCTAATAAAAGGTAAGAAGTTCCTTAGCTATAGCTACCTTTTATCTTCTTTTATATACTAGATCTTCTACTACTTACTTATAAGTTTATAGAATCTATATACCTATAATAACTTCTACTAGAAATACTAAGTTATATTTTAATAAGACTTTTAGTTTATTAATATCTATTCTATTATTATTATAGATAGCCTTTATAATTATAGCTCGAATCCTTATAATCTCTAGTTATTCTTCTAGCTCTTTCTCTATATATTTCTTTACTAACTAAGTAAAATATATTAGTATAGGCGCGAGTATAGATATAAGCGTAGGCGTAGGCTTAATTAGCGCTACGACTATAGATATATTTAGTATAAGCGTACTTAGTTAGGGTATTACTATAGTATTTTCTAAGGGCTACTATAAATCAAGAATATCTTATAATAGTTTATTATCTTAATTATCTTTAGTTTCTTTATTCTAAGTAATATTATTATAGGTATTCTTATTCTAATCTTTCTTAGCCTAAGCTTTAATATCCTTAACGTCTAGTATATCTACCTCTATAAACCTTAGTATATCGGGTAGTAGGGTAAATTAAATTAGTACTACTTAGAAAATAGTTAGAGCTACTACTTAAGGTAGTAACTCTTATAAATGTGACGGAGCTGGATTTCATTTGACAGGATTTCATTCGCTTGGCCAAGCACGTGACGAGACTTGCCATTGGAACAACTTAAATAACTTCGCTCCTTTCAGATTCTCTTCTCTCTTTAGTTTGATTTCTTCGTACCTACGGTTTTAGTTCTAGCAATTGATTCAAAAGCTGTATACACTTTATCCTTTGTTGGCATCCGTGACAATAAAGTAGTAGTTTTATTTATAGGTCTTCCTTAAGGGTTATAATCTTTTATAATATTCTTTATCTTTTATAGTCTACTTAGATAATTTCGAATCCTAAGGTTAATATTACTACTATCAGTTTTTTTATTTACTTTAATTATACTTAATATAATTATAGCTCTTTATTCTAGAGTATATATCCTTAGGTATTTAATAGTTTACTTAGTATATCTCATAAATACTCTAACTCTCTTTAGGCTAACTAACTTATTATATTATTCTTTTCTAAGAATAGTTTTCTAATTAATATAGTAGTAGTAATTACTCTCTTATCATTATATATAGTTAATACTTAAAAGAATATTTATATAAGCTTTTATTAGGCTAAATTTTCTACTATTAACTATAAGTCTAGTATTTATTCTATTTCTAATATAAGTATTTATCTTAGCTACTTTATTCTAGAATTCTATTAGTAGTTAAGCATTTTCTAAAAGTATTAAATATTAGCTTTAACTATTTATATTAATCTCTCTACTAGGCTGTTTTAGTATAAGAAGGTAATAGTTATTAATTAAGTATTAACTTTATTAATTACCTACTATTTACTTATTATTTTAAAAAGTTTAAAAGTATTATCTAATCTCATACTCTTAATCTTCTTATTTAATTAGTATTTAACCTAAGACTTCTAGTTAATAAAAGCTTTACCTATAGCTTCTTTAGTTTTTAGTAGTATAGCCTAGGTCTTTTATAAACATATATTAATTATAATTAGAAGCTATCTATTTCTATAGATAGTAACTAGCTATAGTCTTACTATATTAAATTAGATTCTACTAAGTATTTTTTTTACTTATTTTATAAGTTCTTTAAGTATTTTATTTTATATTTTAGTAATAGTATATGTTTTATAAATATTAATATTTTAAGGAATTTTTATCTACTTTTATAGATTTATAATAGTATATAGTTTACTAATCCTTTTTATTCTTAGATAAGTAAATCTCTTATAATATTTAAAGTATTATTTTGTATTAGTTTAAGTGATTACTTTATTTTTAGATTCTTTATGTTTACTCTTAGTATTTAAAGTAAACTCTTTATAGCTTTAGGTAACTCCTATAATAGTATAAACTCCTTAATATATTCTAGAACTAACTACTTTTTATTCTTTATCTATAATATATATCTTATTAATATTTTCTATAAACTTTATACCTAGAATCGCTTAGTATAAACACTATACTAAAAGTAAGTTAATTCTAAGTTTAAGAATATAAAAAAACATTAGATAAGAGTATTATTAAATTATTTTTATATTTTAACTCTACTTTACTTTTTTAGTAATATATTAATTCTCTTTTACTAACCTTAATCTTAATAGGCTAGTTAAGGCGCTTTATTAATCTAAATATTAAAGGTTAGTTAAATATATATAATAAGGCGCTAGTATTAACTAGCTAAGTAAAAGGGTCTCTTCTACTAGCTTCTATAGAAAGTATATAGCTAATAGTACTTTTAGTACCTAAATTATTATAATTATTATAATTATTACTTAGGTTATTAGACTTAGACCTAGTAATATATCCTCTATAGCGTTTTAATAAAGACGATTTTTAGACCCTCGAGCTTTAAATAGATTAAGTCTTATTCTTAGATCGCGTAGCCTTCTTTTAATCGTAGATTTTTAGAAGTATCCGAGCATTATTTATTCTTTAGTAATTAGTAATACGATATTTTCTATTATAAAGGAAATAAGTCTTCGAGCTAGATCTATATTAGCTTTTAAACAAATTACTATTAATGTTTTACTATTTATACTAACCTAGGATAATATACTTAATAATATAAGCTTCTTTTTTATTAGATACTACCTTACCTAGTATTACTTAGTTCGTCTTTTCTTTATATAGAACCTTAATATTATATAAGTCTCGAGTCTTATTCTTATATAATATAAGTAATTAATATTTTAATAAATTAATAGTAGCTATAAAATAGTCTAGTATACTTTAAGTAAATTATATTATAAAGGTAATAGTCTAGATATAATATAGTTAAGTCTATATTAATTATCTTTTATTTATACTCTTCAATTTTAGTCTAGTATAAATTAACTCTAGTTTATTTATTATACTTAAATATAGTAATCTTTACTATATATATTTCTATAGTTAACTTATCTATTTTATTATATTTTATTTTTAATACTCTCTATAATCTCTAAGCTAAATTATACTTATTATAGAGATTCTAATCTTCTTTAGATAGAGTATTAAGTATAAAATTAACTATTTTCGCTTTATCTTATAAATAAGCCTTCTTATTATTAATATTCTATAATCTATATCTCTATTCTTATATAGTATTATTTAGATTATTAATAAAGGTATTTATTATTAATAGTATATTTACTATTAACGTAGTTAATAATTTATTAGTACTAATTTATACTTTTAGGTTTATAATTTAAGTATACTCTCTTAATATCTATTCTATAGTATATCTAACTTCTTTAGTAGTAAACTTTACTTTTATCTACTAGAACTAACCTTTAAAGTTATTATAGGTAAGGATTAGAATATAAGCTTTATTCTTATAGTTATTTATATTATAATAGTAACTATATGTGACGTTATGGTCACGATGGCTGGATGTCACATGCTCGCTTAGCGAGGCGCTAGCGCGCACAACCTGTATTTAGTTCCCAGCTCTCTCGAGCTCTCCTTCTTTCCTCGTCTTTTGTCCTAAGAATAGAGTGTTAATTGTTCTGAGTTCTACCTGAAGCACGTCTGTCACACTATATATATATTTATAATATAGGTTTTAATTTTATAAAATTAGTTTATATATATAGCCTAGATATAGCTTAGTAAATATAATATAGTATTAACACTCTTAGCTTTTTATAATACTTACGAATTAGTATTAATAGTAAGCTCTCTTTAGTTTTAATAATAATTATTCTTATTCTTACTTAATAGTACTTAAATCCTTACTCGATTTAGTATAAGTAGACTATTCTTATTTGATAGTTCTTTAAAGCCCTTACTCGACTTTAATTTAAGTTTCTTACGTAAACTTAGTAGACCTTTTATAGTTTATAAGTTTATATAATAGTTTAGTTTACTAGGGCGAACCCGGGCTTATAACCTATTAAGTAGACATCCTCTAGAAATAGTAATAATCCTCTCTTAAGGTATAGAGTATAATAGGTAGGGGGTAGGTTAAAGAGTATATATTAAACTAAGGAGGGAAGAAGTTAAGGCTTATACTCGGGTAATATATAGCTAACGCTAGCTCGTATAATACTAGTTCTAATCTAGACTTAGTACGCCTAAACTCTATTTGCTACGTATATAATTTCCTTAATAATAAGTAATAAAATTTAACTTACTTACTACTCTATCATCTATAGTACTTAGACTACTAAGTTATTAACTAGTCTATTTTTACTACTTTCTACTTTTTAATCCTATATTTAAACTTTTACTTTAGCTTACTAAAAGCTCTTTTATTCTAAATTATTTTCTTTAAATAACTCCTCTCTTTAAAATCCTTTTAACCTATTTTAAATACTTCTCTATAATAGCTAACTAGGGTAGAATATATTGGATTTTTAATAATACTACTTATAATAATACTATCTAATTACTCTTTTGTAATATTAAAAATTATTTTAGATATACTCTAGTTTTAATTTAAAGAAATTATAAATATAAGTATATTTCTCTTTTTCTTTAAACTATAGCCTAGCCTAACTTAGACCTTAGAAGAAAGAACCTAAAGTTCTTACTTTCTTAGACATACTATATATACTTATTTCTTAAATAGTTCGTACTTAGTATATTATATATTAAGGTTTTAAGTAATATCTAGTAACTAGAATAATATTAAGACTATAATACTATTAAAATACTAAACTTACTTATACTCTTAGTTAACTTATAACTATATAATAAAATACTCTTTAATATTACTAGACTCTTAAGAATAATATATATAAGCTTTTTGATATTATTCTATTTATAGGAGTAGCTTAAATAATTATTAATAGTATATATATAAGTAGAGTTAACGTAGTATTACTTACGTTTATAGATATACTAGGTTTATAGAAAAAGGTAGAAGAGTAGGGTATTACTCTTACTTTACTATGAATATAGAACTTTCTCTATTCTGATAATAAAGTTAGTATTTTCTTTTATATTTATAATTCTCTTTTAAACTAACTATTAATAGTATTAATAATAATTAATTCTAATAATCCTATCTGAATTCTAGAATATAATCTATAAGTACTACTACTAGCCTTCTACTTTAATAATACTATCTAATTTCTAGAATATAATCTATAAGTACTATTACTAACTCTTAACTTAATAAAGCTATTAGATTTCTAGAATATAATCTATAATTACTATTACTAACCTTTAACTTAATAAAGCTACCTAGAATATAATCTATAAGTACTACTACTCTTAATAAATTTTATAGATCTTAATATATAGCGTTTTTCTTTATATTATATACTTTAATCTAACTATTAATTATTAAATAACCTTAGATTTAAATAATTACTACTTTTAGTATAGGCCTACTAGTATTTATATAGTATAGTATTATAATTAAAGTATTATTAAGCTATAGTAGGTACTTTGACCTCGGGGTATAAGACTTAACCCTCTAACTATATAAACTAAAAACAAGCTAAGAGAACTGTAATTTTTAAGATTATTAAATTATTAATTATATATATTAAGATTCTACTATTACCTATAATAACTCTAGCTATTAAAAAAGAGAAATATAAAAATACTAAAATAAGTAAACTAGATAATAATAAATTAGATAATAATATAGTTTAAAAGTAGGCTAAAAAGTATTTTATTAAAAGATCAAGCGTTAAAGAAAATAATATAAGTAATAAAGAAAATAATAATACAAGTAATAAAAAAGATAATAATAATATTATAGATATTAATAATACTACTCGAAATAATAAATACTAGACTTTAAGGGATTTAAGAGAGAAATAATTCTAGTATAGAATAACTCTAGAGTCTAAAGAGGGTTTATAAGTAAATAAAGAGGTATTAGAGATTATAGAGAATACGCCTAGTATTTAGAATAAAGAAGGTATAAATAAAGAAGATAAGTAAGTTAAGATAGACTCTAAAAATGCAACTAAAGGTATATTCTTAGTTAACTAAGTAACTCTAGAAGTAAATAAAGGCGTTATTCCTTAGAACTAGTAGTATAATATAATAGACTAGTAATATATAGAAGTATAAAAAGTACTTAGGATTTTATAGCTTTAAAAGATATAAGTATGTATATTAGATTAGCTTTCTTAATATAAGTTACTACTTTATTTAGCTCGAACTAGTTAAGGTAAGTTAGTATTATTTTAAGTATTATATATTATAAATTAAAAGAGCTAATTACTAAATAAAAGATAAGATATTATAATTATCTTTATACCTTTATTTTCTTTTATAAAAGATTAAGTTTAAGAGATTAATATATAAGTCAATAAAAAAACACTACTTATAGTCTTCTATAATAAGATAGTTACAAGTAGTAACTACTTAAAGGATATTTTTAAAAGTAAGTATAAATATATTTTTTTAAGTCTAGAAAAGTTTATATTTAATAAGGTTAAGAAAATACTATAAAAGAATATAGAGTTCTAGTTATAAATCTTACTATATATAGTAAATAAAGGCTATCTAGTAGCTAAATAGAGCTATAAAATTTAAATATCTTATAATATACTAAGAAAAATAGTCTAGAGTTATTCTAAGGATAATATTCCTTAGGTTATTATATTAGTAACTATACCTATTTTTATAAGAGATACTATTATAAAATCCTTTTAGATTAAAAAATACTAAGAAGTAGTAACAGATCTAGACTAGCCTAACTTATTTTACAATATTTATATTATAGATTTCCTTATAATATATAAAGATATTAGTAAAGCTTTTATTATTAACTTTATTATTAAAAAAGTAACAAATATAAAGAATATAAAGTAAATCTAGAAAAGTATTATTTATTTTAATAGTAAAAAATAACTAGAACTTTATATAAAGTAACTTTAGAAACTCTTTTATAATACTTTAAGTAAAAGGGTAAATACTAATTATTATATTTAACCTTTTTATATAAATAAGTCTAATTATTATAAAAAGAAGGTAGAGAAGGACTTTAAAGAAGAGTATTATCTTATTATAATAGTCTTAGATATATTTAGTATAAGAGTAAACTACTCTAATATTATTTAGGTTTATTATATTAGTATTCTATACTCTATTTTTGATATAATATAGAAGTTTAGTTATTACTACTAGGATATTACCTTATAAAGGGTTTATGCTCTTTTATTACTAAATAGCTATAAAAAGCTTTTTAAAAGTAGCTTTAAAGTTAGTAAGAATAAAATATATATTAGTTTAAGAAATAAGAAAAAAATATATTTAATTAGTTATAGTCTATATATTTATATAAAAGGTTTCTAGTATATTTTAGAGTAAGTAATTAATACAACTTTAATAACTACTTACTAAGCTAATATTATTTAAGGTATACTAAAATACTATTAAAATCTAACCTAGAAGCTTATATAATTACTATTAAGTAAAAAGGATTAACTTATATAATTAAAAAGTACTATAAAAGAAAAAAAAGGAATTAAAGATAGAGATTTAAAAGGTTCAAAGCTTAAAAACCCCTTACTTCCTAGAGTAAATAGCTCTAGATAAGTTATAGAAGTAGTATAAGAAGATAAATATTTATTAGCTTATATTATCATATATATTTTTCTTAGTCTCTTATATTAAAAAGATTATAAAGGGTTATTTATAGCTAGTTATTAAAGATAAGAAAGTAAGAAAGGTAATACTACTTTTATAGTATTAGGACTTCTAGTATAAATTTCTTAATAATATTCTTAATAATATTCTTGAGTATATTTTTCTTAAGATAGTATAAGTGTTACGGAGTTGGAGGAACTGGGTGCGGATCACGTGTAGCATGGCCCGTGCGTGCTACTGGACTGCTGTATTTAGGCTTTCGTTCCTCTGGAACTCTCTTCTTCTCTCACTTGGTTGTTCGTTCAATATAGCAGTTTCCGGTTTGACTCAGTATTCATCACAGCAAGCAGTGGTTCACTCCACACGGTCACATTAAGAATAGAATATAGAATAATTAGAAGAGGAGAGGGAAGAAAAGTAGAAGATTAAAGAAGTAAAAAATATAAAAAAGGTAAAAAAGGCTCCTAGTATACTATAAGAAAGGCTAGCTAGTTTAAGGAATAAATTAAAGTAGCAATTATTTAAATTACTTATATCTTCTAAGCTAGTTAAAAGAAGAAAGCCTAAAATAAGTTATAATTAATAAAAGAGTGATATTACTACGGATTAGCCTATAATTAAGTGTTTAATAAGCTAGTAGAGAATAGTAGTAGAGATTAGTAGTAAGGGGATTCTAGGTAAGTAACTACTAACTCCTATATATACTAAATAGTAGGATAAAAGAATAAGTACTTAGTCTATAAAAAGTAAAAGATAAGAGTATAGAGTTAGGATTTATTAGATTTAGATAAAAAGAGGTTGGGTTTAGATAATAGTAGTTCTAATTAAAATAAGGCTAATAATTAATAACTTACGATTTATAGTTAATAATAGTAATAGACTTTAAGTATAGAGGAGTATATTTTAAGATTATAATATAACTTTTTAGATATAACTTAATAAGTAGTAGATTAATTTAAATAAAAGTTAAATAGAAAATTAGGAAAAAGATCGCTTCTATTAATAAAAGGAATATTTATTTACTAGTATAAGAATTATAATTTAACCTATTTTAGGATTTCTAGGGTCTTTAAGGTATAGAGTACTTTTACTAGGGTTAGAGGTAGCCTAAGTATCTTCCGGGTATATAAAGTAATATAAGTTCTAGACCTTATAAAGGCTATAAGAGCCTCCCTAGAGACTCTTATACTGAGATTAGTCACTACAGCCGATCCGGGAAGTTAAAGACTATCTATGTTATTAATGAAGCGAGCCAATAGGTGAAGCAACCTCTAAATTTAGTAGTCTGGAGATTAGATGTAACTGGTTAGAATTCTTCTGAAATGTGGCGCAGAACCTGATGTCAGCTTCAAGCTATTAAGAGAGCTAAGAACAGCGAGGGGGTGATTCTGGAGATATTCCACACACTAGAGGTAGGAGAAGAGTTATCTTCCGAGTCTTTCATGATAAAAGCGCTAAAGCTACGGATTCCACAGTTGCTAGCCGTGAAACCTAATATTACAGCCAAAAATAGTTCTTTAGATATACCTGTGCCCAAAAAGTTGACTGCGATCGAGAGGATACCGAAAATCCAAATCTGATGCGAAAGTTGAGGCTCCTATCCCTCAGCCTGCTATTACAGGTATTGTTCATATTTGCTGTCGAAATAATGTTACCGAACAGTTTACAGAGATTGGGTTCGAACAAGATGAAGTCGTTAAGGTGATTGAAGAGACCGAAATTAGACTCGATGTATCAGCTTCAATAAACTGGATATTATACAGGATGACCCATAACAGTAAGACTTCTCTACCACCTCTAGTGACAAAATTATCCTCTATTACTCATTCTACAAACGGATCGAAGAACACTCGATCGGTTTCACAGTTTTCAGTAAACGTAAACAATCAATAGGCCGTTCTCGCTTCGAATGAAACACCAAATAAGGAGCATAATATCGTAGTTGAGCGGTGGTTCGCGAAATCCAAAAGGGTCAAGTCCCAAACTTCCAATTCCAAGACGATGACTTGCAGTAAAATTATGTACAGCGGCGGAAAATATTCAAGAGCCAGTGCTATTTACATCGTCCCGGGCGAAATGGCTACAACTTTTCTATGGTGGCTAAGGCGAGCAACGGGGTAAAAACCCCTCCAAAAATATATTTATTTCGCCTGGGAAGAAGTAGTTGTATGGTAAAACGTTTACATGGTTTCTGGAGCCTACCTAAATAACAGTCGAACTACTATATTTACTCTCAGCGGAGCACGCAAAGCTGCTTGAAGAGTTTCTTGTTAAGGTCACGATGCAAAGAAGTGTTTCAGTTTACTAGCCGCCCAGCTTTGGAAGCCATGGTTTAAGGGACTTTGAAACAAGTTCGGAATGATCTATTTGTGTCACCTGAACTGTATACTCATGAAATTGCCCCGCATTCTTTGTAAGCTGTTTGCATTGGGAACGATTCCAGAGGGTGTGGGTTGAGGGCTACTTTTGCCGCAAGGTGCTTGCTTGTTGTGTTCGCTTTTCGCTTTGTTGTTAGCTTTTGCTTCTCCTGCCAAGAGCCGGTATGGATCGTTCGCAATGTTGTTGAAGGGCAGGGTAACCTTGGAAAGATTGCCCATGTATTCGATAATGTACGAACGGTCGACGAAAGATTACTTTCATGTCTCTGTCTGCACTTCAACAGGGTTTGGTGATCATGCTCTCACTGACAATACTGCTACTATTAGATTAGCAGAGAGGTCTTCACGTCTTATTCCCAAAACATCAAATCCACCCACTGAAGAATATGTGGCGGGGTCTTCTATGTCTCACCCCAATATATCTGTAAAATGAAGACCGTATTAATCACACCCCGGCGCAAATCAAGTATGTCCAGCAACGTAACGTAGGGGGAACTTACAGTATACCTTATCGTGGATTTTGAGGGAGGCACGGAAGATAAAAGCATGATAAGCCGAACTAAACGAACGATTGAGAAAACTGCAACATGAAAAGCCTCCCTGATGTGTATTCAACTCTCGCTTAGCAGTTTCCTGTTTGCTTTTGTACAGACGGAGGTATAAGAGTAGGAGGCCTATTCATTAAAAGGTGTTGATTCATATTTTTCTTTATTCCTGGCGGAATTGAAGTCTCGAAGCAATAGCAAGACTCTTCCTGTATAGTTTGACACTTTGGTTATAGAGTTTGACAGCTAACCTCTTTAGGGGAAAGCGGCGTTGCGTATATTTCTGGTGGCTCGGCATTTCCACTTTAGTGGTATTTTAGGTGTGAGTAGGAAACGCGTCTTCATTCTCACAATAATAAAGTCAGTAAACCTAACCAACTACCATTTGAAGCTATTCACACTTGAACAAACTCTCTCACACCCTTCTGTTATTACTGCCCGCGCTGCCGCCGCTTATCGAGAACTTATGCCACTAAACGAGGGGCCTGACCCTTACCCCCTAACCCTAACCCAAGGGGGTAGGTAAGATCCTGATAGCGTAGGTAGTGGGGGTTCATGTTCCGCTAACCCTGATCCCTAGCCTAAACCCCAACGCTAAACCACCCAAGTTGTTAAAGCCACTTCTGTGTTTTGAGTACTCCGACGCGCGGAATGCTCAGAACGCCTTGACTTCCTAAACGGGTTAGCTGTCAAACTGTATAGCTAAAGTGTCAAACTGTATAGAAGGAGTCAATAGTAATGTTCAGATAAGAGCTTAGGGGCGATCTTTCATATCGTTGGTGGATAAATGGTAGAACCATGCAGCCGAGAGACAATTCACCCGGAAGAGATTTCTTCGCAAATTCCCATTTTTGTAAGATCTTACACATGCCTATTTATCTCTGATCTACATTCCATTCCTGTGGTGCGAGAAGAATATTGAACGTTGCGAGAGTAAGATATGAACAACTCGGACCCCAACCCTGGCTAGTCTATCTTCTTACTATAACGTCGCATGTGTATCTTACATCTAACTTTTGAAGTTTACGATTTCATAATAGGCTACAAGTTCCGAAAACAAGCAATTTTCAGAGTATATATATATTAAAAAGTTTAAATAAGGTTCGGCTTATATTGGTTGAGCTAGATCTAAGCAGTCGGACCGATCGGAATAATATAACTAGCCTCGGGATGAGGGCTCGGGCCGTCTTGCGTACTACACCTGGAGTGTGGAATACAACTTGGAAGGCGTATATGTATTAGAACGTAGTATGTAGACGTCCTCCGGGACACTTTTGGTACAATGGCTATACAACCTGCTCCATTCTCTACTACTTAAGTAATACTGACGTTAAAATAACCGGAAGTCCTGTATTGACTAGGTGACAGAGCACCTTTCTCGATAAGATAACGTTCTGTTTGTATGAAATATTATTATCTTACAACTTTAACTTAAATGGAGGTCTAGAATCAACGTATCTAACCAAGAGAAAATGGAACTGGTGCATTTTACGAGATGTTGATGTTTTCATAAGATAAGATTCTTTTTCGTCTGAGAACATACTTTTTAAATTGAATTATGTCTATGTTCTCTTGTAACTTAATTAATACGATACTAAGGCTGAAGGTAAATATCGCGAACTCGAAAAATAGATGAACACATGCGACGCTGAAGGGGCATTAAGGCTCGCCCCGGATGGATTTTAGCGATCCAGCGAATCAGAGACTCAAATTTCGTTGATGTAGACTTTTATGGTTTCCGTGTCAGTTCTGGCGTTCCTTGGTAACGATTCGCCGTCTCAACGTCACTGTCCAAGACTGCCTAGTTCATCCATTTTCTTAAGCGAGAAAGAAGATTTTGGGCTTTTTCCAGTTCTGCCCTCGCTGGGCGTTTCTAACTCACTGATGATCTGAACATGTAAATTCTGTACACTGACTTACTTCGAAGTAAGATCTACCCAAATACCGTTTCGGTGGTAACTGCCGTTTTTCCGGCCCGCAGTCTTGTTTAGCCGTGTGTATCCACCTCCCCGTTATAGGAAAAATCAGAATGACCCGACGTTTACTGGATGCACTTACTATATATGAACTACGAAGTAATACTTAGTACAAATCTCCACTAGCCAGACGTGGAACATATTGCGACGCATTTCAAGTACCGGTTTCTCAGCTGTCACATTCCCTTTCTAATTTTACATGCGACTTCGTACGCAGTCAAGAGCGTATGGAGTGAGGGTTCCGTTCTTCTCGTAAGAAAGGGTCTGCCTGTAGCGAGGTGTATGTGGCCACTGCATCTGTTTGAACAACGTTGTGCCATTATACATCCCAACTCCTTAATCTCATGAAAAAGGTTTCAAGAAGTGTGAATGTGTAAGAGGAATGGTTCGTCAGTTGAACTTCCATTGTTTAACCGAGGTGCGCCCGCATTATCCGAAGGTCTCATCCGCTCTTTTTAACTTCTCGACCCCCGGAGAATCTCTATGCGGATGAAGGGTTCAAGGTGGGGTTTTATGATCAAATTTAGCAACGGGGGGTTGAGGGGTCTCCTGTATACGGAGGTACGAATACTAGAAAGTATATACTTCAGATTCTGCCTTGTGTGGTTCGGTTTCCCTTCCACGACTCCCACCTCCTCCTAACACCCACCAACAAGCGTCTACTATGAGGTACCACTTTGGAATTCTTGTTGGGGCCGTCGGTATATGTGTTGCTGCAGACACAGATGGCATAGTTGCGTTGGCAAGTCAGAACACTCGCGTTTCACCAATTGATGGATCTATCATCGCATTACCAACGCAGAAACAGCTGGACTATCAAGACAAAGAAATAACGGCTCTCATTCATTTCGAAATCGCAACATGGCTCGATATCAAATTTGATGGCTGCAATAGAGACCCTAAGTTGGTTCCGAATGTCAAACGCTTCGCTCCGACAGCTCTCAATACCGACCAATGGCTGGAGGCCATGACGGCTCTGGGAGCCAAATCCGCAACCCTGGTGGCAAAACATAACTGCGGCTTTGCTACCTGGCCCAGTGAGGTCAAATTTCATACGATTGACGGGAATACGACCTCATATGGTTACACAATTGCCAATTCTCCTGTTAGCGGTGTTGATATGGTGAAGGATTTTGTGGCCTCGGCAAATAAGTACGGTCTGGGAACTGGACTCTATTATAGTACTGTTGTTAATAATTTATTCAATGTACAACAATCGAAGGTCCGGGGAGGGCAGGGCCCACACCAGCTAAAGGTTACGGAGGAGGTTTACGATGGGATTGTGATTGAGCAGCTGACCGAGCTGTGGAAGAACTATGGACCTCTAACAGAGGTGAGAAATCGCCAACATAACATGATTAGGTGCAGTTAAACTAACGAAAAATAGATCTGGTTCGATGGTGGATATAGTGCCGCTCAGGGAGCCAAGATTACGACTATGCTGGCTGAATTGCAGCCTGATGCTGCTGTTTTCAACGCGTGCGATCAGAAATCTGGAACTTGCCTGACACCACATTCCAGTAAGTCCCCCGCTTCACTTGCTTGTGCTTTGAGCTCGTGCTGATTATAATGTTAGTTCGATGGGTTGGAAATGAACTTGGAGAAGCTCCAGAACCCAATTGGTCAACGTGAGTACTACCCATTCACCTCCTTTCTGAATCATCGCTTATGTCTCTCAGTGGAAATACAGACGATGGGGGGGATCCAAAAAGTCCTTTCTTCAACCCTGCAGAATGCGATACCACTTTATACACCCCTACCAGATGGTTCTTTGGTGACGGTTTTCCTCTTCGAAACATCAGCGAACTTGTGGGAGTTTATCACACAACGGTTGGCCGAAATTGCATTCTTGAATTAGATTTTTCACCTGATACCCGCGGATTAATTCCTGATTCGCATGTAGCTCTGTACAAGCAACTTGGCGATTTTGTTCGAACATGCTATAATAACCCCATCAACTCCACGGAAACCACGCCGCAAGGAAGCGATGGCAGCTACTCTTTCAAATATGATACCCCAACTTTAATAGATCGTATTGTTCTAATGGAAGACCAAACGAATGGACAGGTCATTCGCTCATATTCAGTTTATGTCAAGATGGCCGATGTACCGGATGCACCCTGGACTTTGGTGTCTCAGGGAACAAGTGTTGGCCACAAGAAGATTGATCTCTTCGTTTCTCAGGTTTCGGTAATGGAAGTTATGGTAAACTCCACGTTTGTTGACGTTCCAAAGTGGAGATCTGTAGCTGCACATTTCTGTGACAGATTTTGAAGGCACAATAATAAATCTATGACTTTTGGAAAAAGTCCAATAATATCGCGTTACAATTCAAGGTTCGGATAATTAGATACCCTAATAAAAGCTTTTGTTCCCCACCATTCTCGTTGTTAAGACCCAATAAGCTCAGATTGAAAACCTAAACCCCTTGGATGCGGCTTGGCAGATCGCGATCGCGATCGCGATCACTCACAATTGATCTGTCACTTTTCACCGGGCAACATCAAGTGTTCGACTAATATCATATATAAAGATCTCAAACTAACCTGCTTGACATTAGATAGATAGGGCAAAGAAACTTCTTTCTTGCAGTTCTAGAGGACTGATGGAATACCAGAAAAGATACAGGTGGAGAGTCTAACACTACCTAGTTAACTGAAGGTATTTCTGTGAAGCATTACAACTGAATGTTAGCACGCTGAATTTATTTTGTTCTCGGTCTTATCCAAAAGAGCGTCACTTTGCTTACTGAATCCTGATTTAAGATGAAAGATATAAGTTCACGCTTCAATTCCTTCCTTCGGAGGTCTCTTTTTCGCTTTCAAAAATGGTCCAAGTCACGCTGGTGAGAGGATATTTGGGCCTCACTCATACAAGTGGTAAGTGTTTTAAATAATAGCCTAGAGAGGCTACTACCTAGCAGGTTATAAGACTCTCGATTTCTTCAACGTGAGAAACACTTTTGGAACATTCTTCGAATTCGGTGGGGATCGGCTGGCACTTATGATGTTCGCTAGGATGCGAATTTAGATAACGGGTTTTTTGTAGACAGCATTTGTAAACAGGTTCACAAAGGACTGATCCTTTTATGTCCCTAGTCCTCTTCGGTATGCGCAGCCATAGCTTGGTGGCGTCGTGCACAAGATTGCGTACTATTTAACTTATGTTTATATCGCATCTCCCGGCGGAGAGCTTTACTTTCTAGGCCATTCTCGTCGTGGCTTCTGGAAACTTTTTCATCTTCTACTCTCTCTTATGAAGCCTATTTGGTGTGTTCACTTCTGAAAATTAGCATATATGGGTTTAAGCAAAAACACATGTCGATGGAATCTGGAGAGACTTCGGGTTGAGGGAAAAGTGCCGGAGCTTCATTGGGTAAATCTACCGAGGATCTGATTCTTCACCTGAAGGGTTCTTGAGTACCATTTGTATTAGCATATTGTCTTTACCATTTTCAAATTTCAAAGCTTCACTCAGAAACCGAAGCGAAAGAGTCTGTGCCCTTGATTATTCGCCCATCTCAGAGCTACTATCTTAGCTATAAGCACGATGTCCCAGGAAACTCGAACCTTAGTACTCTTCATTCGCACCAAGAACTTCGCGGAAAGCAGCAGAAATGCTTGGGCAAAACAAGTCCACCTTCGACCTTCTATAATGCTACTCTCTATAGCCGCAGTTGCGGTTATTTCTGAGTGCATACTCACGCAGCATTCAAGAGCCAACAATATTACAACAGTGCAATACTGAGTTGTCAAGTGTATCTGTATTAGTGAAATGGCACATATTATCGCTTTGGTCGCGGTTGCATTCTTGTATCGTGTTGGAACTTGGTCAAGGATCTCTAGTACTGGGTCTGTTCTCCAGTAATCGAGAAATCCCAACCTTCCATCAAATGAGTCATCAGCTTCGATAAAATCAGTTTGATGTTGTGAGTCTCTAAATGAAATTCGGTGAACAGTGTATCCTACTGATTTTTGGGGAAAAGCAATAGCGGCTTGCGTTGGCGAGTGCTTCCCTACAATTATTGACCGCGATTGTCTTTTACTTGATGTGGCAAAGGAGAAACGCTAAAAGCTTAATGGGCCAGATAGCTGATAGAATGCTAGAACTTGCGTTGTTTTCGGGTAGATTTGAGATAGATCTCAAAATTAAGGGATCTTCTAGCTTTCCCCAAGGAAAACCAAATTTGAGTATGATCGGATAAAAGATCCGACAATACATTTCCAAGATCTAGAATCTACCTTGAATCGCATACGCGAGGTCTGAATATCACGTGACTATCTCCACTATTTCCTCCTTTTCCTCTTGGTGTAATAAACGAGGTGGTTTTCATACCTACGTCATCGTCTCACATGGATGGTTGATATGCAGCCTCTCTCAGCGCCGCAACGAACCAAAGCCACAGAAGGATTGAGGTATTACAAGGGATAGGTGCAGGTGAGAGGAAACAGGTTTTGACCACGTCATTATGGAAATCATACGCCCATACCTGCGTATTGCGTAGTTATGCTGGGGTAGGATGGGAGGTGTATATAATCCCTTGTAAGAACGAATACTACCTTAGCTTTTCATATCCACTTATCAACTATTGCATCTGAATTACATCTTCCTGCAACTTCAAACGCTTCTACCAAAACACAAATCTTTCTCACGCCAAAACATTTCAAATATGGCTGGACTTCTAGGAGGTGGCGGTGGGAACAACAGCGGAAAGGCTAGCAACGGGGGCCTTCTCGGAGGGTAATTCATTCCGTGCCCTGCTGTTAACCTCGAGCTATACTGATTCATTGCTATTTAGGCTTTTGAATACTGTTGATGATACGACGAAGGGTCTTCCTATTGTTGGAGGCATAACAAACCCTCTTCTCAAAACAGTGGGGGGTGTTACTGATGAGTTACCAATCGTAAGTTTTCTTTTCCCCATTCCCAACAACAGTAACTGATACTAATCATGCATAGCTTGGAGCCAATGGTCAACAACAACAAGCTCAATCGGTTCCGAAAAAGAAGAAGGTCCTGACGGAAGCCGAGAAGAAGGCGAAGAAGAAGAGACAAATCGAGATCAAGAAACAACAACTGGTTTTGGAAGCCGCGGAATTGGAAGATAGCGACTAAAATACAGAACTTGGGTTTGGGTTATGGCGTCGCGGCATTTGGGGTTATGGGATACCTGGGCTCATGTATGATTTATGATGTATGGTTCATCATGTATGATTTTAATATTGCGGTGCACTAAATAAATATCTTCATGTTATCAATGCTTGTTGAAATGGTGGTCTGCCAATGCGGAGTCTCTTTCACAGGGTGTTGAAAAGCACAAAGTATTACACGTTATCTAAAAGAACTGAACGTCTCCTTCTTTCCTCGTCCATGCAATCTTCATTACCCTTGGGGTCCAATAAACCCTCCAAAGCCAACCAGCGACAAGCTCCTTAAGTGTCCCAGACATACAAGCTACCACATCAATATCCAAACAAGGACCAGTAATAACACTATTTCGATAGTCTTCTGTATCTAACTAGCTCCGTTTCCGCGAAATCAAATCCCAGTGACATCGCCCCAGATAGCTCCACAAACCAAATATCAAAAGAAGCAAGAATTGCTAAGAATTGCCTAAAGAACATATTTTACCGACAAAATGATACGTGCAATACAGCGCGTATTTATCCTTGTATAGCATCTGTTTGGTTGTGGCGTAACGAATGCGAATTTGTGTGACTAAAATGCTTTATAGGAGCCAAATTATTGCAGCTCAAAGTGCTGAGATGATGTTCATAGACTCGAAGAGCCATCAAATCCATGTGTAAAATATGTACATACATTGATTCAGTAAATAAAAACTGTTGTTAGGTATTCTTTTCTTCCCTCTATTACAAAAAGGAATGTCGGTGGACAAGCATTTACTTTTTATATTAACCCCTAACTGAACAATGGTTTTTAACAGCTACTTGTAAAGTGAAGGCATAAAGTCAAATTTGGGTCTAAATTATTGGATCTATTAAGAAAGTGTAAATCGACAGTATTTAAAGTAAAGGTGCTTCTGTTTCTCAAAAATACTTCAATCCTGTAAAATAGAAGTTATTAATATCTTTATTCTACTATTCCTACAGCCTGGCGTAACAATGCTTTTTAGTTGTTCTGACTTTCTGGGCTCTTCTTAATTGTATGGCGCTTTAAACATTGTATATTTACCTAGCCACTGCGGCGATATAAGGGAACTAAGCACTGTTTTATTATAGGCTGGAAAAAGCCGGTCTCCAACCAGTAAGCGGAACATATGTTTATAATTAAAAGGAAATGCTAGCAATAAGAAAGTTTATGGTAAATACAAGCTTCTCCAATGTAGGGAGTTTCTTGTGAAGAGACCTTTACTAGATGTTTATTACTTACTAATTATACTCTGACAGTATGAATTGGGATAGGCCGCCCCCAGCTCCCTGCTGAAAATTTGCGCTCACCCATCAATCTACGGAGTACATACGCAGAAATTTTCTACTACGCCGCGTCTGCTTATTACTGCTCCTCCATCTAAATATCTCTTTGTTGCAAGTCGCAATAGCGGACATCGAGTCAGCCCTTTCCACGGGCAACAAAACCCCTGTGTGTCTAACACCATCGAAACCAGCGGACCCCCACTGCCTTTCCGACTCCTTAGATCCCACGATAACCACAACCATCCCCTCAAACTCGCTCCTCCCCCCACACACAAACGGAACTTTCTCAAAAATTCCAGACAAAATCTTTGTTGCAAATCGCGAAATCCGAGAATCGAGTCAGTACCTCACTGTTTGCCAGGCGCGAGTCGTGTCCGCTCCACTAAAATGTAAGCAATCACGCCATGAAATTCTCCGCTGCAACGTGAAGAAATCTATTATTGACAGAGAACCAGTGGATGGCGTGGGGGGTTTGCAATAATAGGCAAAAATAAATCTTGGCGGAAGTGGTTCAGTGTTTGTTGGATTGAGTTCTCCCCCACATTATTATATTGTTTCCCACTTGTGAATCATGGGGTTGCTTACAGGTGCAGTGCCCCACCACACCTTTGGGTTGGTTTGGTTGTTGCTAGGCTATATTTTCAATCTACTTTTGCACGTTGGGCGATGAAATAACCTTAGCATACTATGCAGCCCTTTCACAGAAGTAGCAGGACATTTCACAACCCCAGAACCTAAGGAGATAGATAGTTCACATACAAAACACCTTTCAAAGTACTCTGTTATACACCAGTAGACATACTAGAATCCTACCACTTTTGTAAAGGGACGATAAGATTACATGGAAGATTTTCAAGGGTGGATTGTGTACTCCTTTGGCTCAATCTACCTAAGTGAAGGTTGAACATTGTGAGGGCATGGAGGAACAAGTACATATCGCTTAGTGAATAACAGTGCGGGGTAGGAATTTTCCTAATCAGGAATGAGCTCAGCTCCTGTTGAATATAATTATAGCCTGCCTTCAGATCTCTTCTCCCTTGCGATATATCGCCACCTTATTCTGGAATAGTCCTTGTACACTCCTAGTGATAATCTGACAGACATATACCTTCTAAAGTATATAGACACAAAATAGCATTTGCACGCAAAGTGGAGTAAAGTATTCACTTTTCCAACATCTTCTCCACAAAGCAAAGTTGCTTGGCCAACCCAGTTACTTTTCTAAGTATTTGACCCTCCGTGGGACCCAGTGATCGCATCCACTTATATCCGCTTTACGTGTATGTTGTTTTTTGTGTTTCTCTGGAAGGGATAAAAATGATTGGAAGTCAAAAGAAAAAGTCGCACAAGCTTGTTTCATTCAACGTCACTACTCTGCAGTGCGATCTCCGAGGAGAGAAGATCTAGGAAATATTAGATCGTAGATGCAAACGACCTAATCAGGAGCTTCTGGTTCCCAAAAAAGCTTCAAGTTAAGAAAATCCTGTATACATGCGCCATGCAATTGGTCCAAAACCGATTGCACCATTGTTTGAAGTGTCGATAATTTCAACAATACGCACGTGCTATGCGCCACCAGATAAGCGAGATTTGAAGATGGTATATGTGGACTATCAGATGAATTCCTTTGGTGAAAGGTCAACGACACCAGCTCAAAAATTGCTGTGTTGAACTCCTATGAAGGCATTGATCTGTGATTTTGTATTTGGGTTTATATGTGATTTTATGTGTGACTTTTATAAAATATAAAATGGGAGCGCAAGAGTGTCAATTTCTTTCTTACAACTAGGTTTCACCATAGTTTCTTTAAGTGCTTAGGCTCATAGAATCATGTGGAAGACTCTATTTTTACGGAACATACCGACTACCCTTTTAGGAGAGCGCCAAGACAAAGGCTAGGGCAGCAACACGGGCGGCGCATCGTGAGGTGTATAAAGTTTTGGATTGAGCTCAGGCTCAGTTCCGATCCAATTCAAAGTACTTCGAGGTACTAGAACACCACCACAATGGACCAGCTTGAGGAGATTATTAGATCTGCCACACAGGCCGTGGATGTACCTGGTGTGGTATTGGCCGCAAGTAGCGCAACAGGTAAATATGAGATCGTTCTTGATGTTTTCTAGTCAAAAGCCAAATGCGCTGACAGCTTACAGGCGGTCTTTATTATGAGAAGGCGTTTGGTGTCCGATCTTTGAAGGAAGGTCAGACCCCAGAGCCCATGACCGTCAACAACGTCTTCTACCTTGCATCCTGCACAAAGGTTTTCACTGCTGTTGCTATCATGCAATGCGTGGAGCAAGGTCTCTTTACTCTTGATGAGGATGTCACCCGTTTGCTGCCAGAGCTTGAGGACATTGAGATATTGAGAGGATTTGATGAAGGAACTGGAAAGCCCATCTTGGTCAAGGCAACAAAGTCAATTACTCTTCGGTTTGTCCATACTCTGAGATGATTTGTGCTTACAGCTGATGGATATCAGACACTTGCTCTCCCACACTTCAGGCTTTCATTACGACCATCTCAACCCAGATCTGGTTCGCTGGAGAAAGTCTCGCGGAGAACCTACAGGTCTCTTGATCAAGTCTTTGCATCATCGCTGTCTCACACCACTTGTTTTTGAGCCAGGCGAGAAGTACCTTTACTCAAGTGAGATAACCAAATTTGTGCGGTGCCTGAATGTTACAAGGGCTAATTTCCGTAGCTGGATTTGAATGGGCCGGTTTCATGGTTGAACGGTATTTGCTTTATATCTACTCTTCGAGTATCTGCTAATTCGCGACTCCAGTGCAACATCTCTGAACTTGGAGGAGTACATGAAGGCATTCATTTGGAAATCACTAGGTATTACGAGCATGACGTTCCATCCGGAGATGCACCCAGAAATCATGTCTTCACTTGCCGATCTAAGCACTTGCGTGGGAGGAAAAAACAAGTTCGGTACAGTCAAGGATCCGTTTGGTAAGATCATTTGGAAGAAAAACTTCTGGCAATCAAAGGACAATGACTATTCTGGCGGTGCTGGACTATTTGTAGGTTTTTGATCTCAGGTTCCCCTTCGTTTTCAGTGCTCCTTTCGGTACGACATGGAGAAGGTGACTCACTCTTGGTAACAGGGAAGAGCAACCGAATTTATCAAGCTATTGCACAGCATCACCGCCGGAGATGGCAAGCTTCTCAAACAAGAGAGTATCGATGAGCTATTCAGACCACAAATGAGCGACTCTTCTCGAAAGCACTTGCAGGAGCTCACGAAGATGAAAGGCTCAAATGACATGGCCTCAATCTCAATGCCTATGGGAAGTCAGATTAGCTTTGGATTGGGTGGGGGAATGATTTGTTTGGAAGATGTTGGAGGTCTTAGAGTTAGTCGGAGAGCTGGAACTATGTTTTGGAAAGGAGTACCTAACCATTATTGGTGGGCTGATAGAACCTCAGGCCTGTGTGGAGTTTATGCCAGCTCGCTTGTGCCAACCACTGATCTAGTTAGCATTGCCTTGAACGAAACGTTCGAATTGGCGATGTATAACAAATTGAGCAGAGAGAGTAGAGTGCGTCTCTGATGATATACAGAAAGTAGCTACCTTTATGTTCTCAAACATGACACATAAAATGTAGTTAAGAAGTATGTATGTAGAAGCAGACACAATACAGAGACATAGAAAGTTCGATAAATTGACCACTTCAATTATGGCAAGTGAGTACTGGTTGGATCTTGTAAGGGTGACTGAGCTGGTAAATTTCTCAGAGGTAATTAGATTAAAACACTTACTCTACTCTCTCTGCTTCTCTTGCCAAGTAAGAGCCTCGAATGCAGAGGTCTAAGCTTGTGTTGGGGACGAAGACAAGTCGAGACGAGGGCAGGAGCAGACCCGAAAGTTGAGACAGAGCGCCAATGACCTCCGCGTTCAGACAGAGAAGCAAGTCAAGGTCGAGTTGGGTTCAAGTGTCTCAACTCGACACTATCTTCGCAGACTTGATTGGTAACTGAGGTGTTCGGTACTGAGGTACAAGTAGACGAGTTGGCGAGTTGGCAAGAAAGTCGAAGTCGCTCCCTCCTAACGACTAGAAATTCAAACTCCAACCAAGGCAATAAGATCAGGCGTTCTTCTCCCCTCACCACCTCAACCTTTCCACTTGATACTGAGTCTCCCATACTCAATGTCAAGACCAGAGGATGCATAGGAGGAAGGCGCGATGCTGTCCACCTTAGTACCTGCCTAGGTATAACCTCATCCCCCAATACTACTCCCTCACCCTCTCCATAGTATTTGGGATTTACGATATTTGGCCTTCGAAAATAAATAGCGGGGAATGGAGAGCGTGGGTAGCCAATACCACACCTGCTGCAATCAACAACCTTACACTACTCCTGATCCTTTTCTGAAGAAAGTTGTGCTCATGAAGCTTTTGATACTTTCGCTGTCTGTATTACCTTAGGATTGTTGTCCCAAGAGAGCCTTTGACTGCTCTTTGTCAACGGGTGGCAGCAAATCGTTTGTAACTTGACTGCCAGCCGCCACCACAGCACTGACCTGATATTCCAAGAAAGACTTGAACTGTTTTTTATCTACATTTTTATAATTGTATGACATTTCATTAGCTTTTGAAATTCTACTATTCCTATAATGCCGGTTTTAGTTCCCCTTCTTTAATTTGGTTCCATATCTTGGTAACTTTCCCATGAAGCTAAGCCGACTGATTGTGTTGACTTCGGCATTTCACATTCAGACCACATTGTCGTAAACGTTGGGTTTTGAACGGATGGCTTGATTCAAATGAACTTAACTAACAAGATGTGAGAGTATATTTTCGGGTAAGATTATAGAACTGCAGCTTTCCCCCTCTTAGATGCGCTCTACGGTACAAGCTTAGATTTCTATTGAATTGCAAACATTACAGGATCTTTGGCTACCTATTGATTGCCGTATGTGCAGAACATTGAATGTGAACCTCTACGTTGGAGTCATGCCTAGCCATTTAATCACAGGCACAAGGGACGGGGTATTCTTGTTACCTCTTCAGAATTTCAACTCATGCTTTCCAGACGTTTGTTACTAAAGAAATCTCTTAGCTACGCAATTTGTACCACTCAATTGTCAAGTTGTGTGACTACTGCTGAAATCGTGCTCGCTGGCTCTGTTTGTAAGATATTGATATTACGCCATAACCAACCTGTGTCATCTTGATTGCCTAAAATACCGCGTTTTGGGTCCAGCTGAAAGCATGATCGATATATTAACTTTTCGCCAACTGTAGCTACTACCTAAATGCTTGCGAAGTCTTTTCCGTGAATATTGAATGGGACTACCTCCGTAAGATGACATGTAATCGGGCATGCTTTTGCTAAAAGTTTGGGAGTATTGAACATGGAGAATTAGTCAAAGCAAGAACAACGCTCAGTGCTGTAAGAGATCAGTCAACAATTTCCCTCGTGTGGGGTTGACATCCTATGTAATAAAAGTTTTTTTTATTTTTTATTTTTGAATCTCAAGCTACTGTAGCTAGATTCGCAAGTCCCTCCTGTTTTCGTAGACCAACCCCGCATTTCAACCAACCAGCCCCCTTGTCAGTTTCTGCAGGTCATCCAACATTCGCTTGTTAGTAATTTACGAGCCGA
Source organism: Hymenoscyphus albidus (assembly GCA_911693285.1). Lineage (NCBI taxonomy): Eukaryota > Fungi > Ascomycota > Leotiomycetes > Helotiales > Helotiaceae > Hymenoscyphus > Hymenoscyphus albidus. The sequence continues at coordinate 95,744 of CAJVRM010000573.1, forward strand.
TACCTACTGTAGCATTCCCATTCCGGCTTGTGACAATGGCCAAAGATGACTTGCATCAAAATCCAGCCTCCAGGTTCCCTCTTCTTTCAAACTCTGACTCTCACAAGCGTACCACAAAACATAACATCTGGAAGTGTCATCACCCCTCCCTTTTCCCAGATAACCGACTTCACCACAACAAATCCAGGCTAATGCCAACTCTCCACGAGTTCGCTGCAGCCTTACTGCGCATCGTTGCCTCTTCAAATAATTCTCCCACAAAACATGGTACCTGCTTCTCATTAAAGTTGGCCGACCAGGAACGGGAATGAGAGGCAAGATGAATTCGGACGAACTGGCTTATACATGAAACGCTGCGTATGAACGGATTAGGACGCACTCGAGACCTGGTTGACATTGCCAGAGTGAGGTGCATACGGATATCACGGAGAGACCCCAGAATACGACTCTAACTCCTGGTTGAGTCGTGTGTGGTGGCGGGTTGGGTGGGTTGCACAACCACAACCACCACCACAACCTTTTTATTCCTGGCGAGATCCGTAAGAGTTGGAGCGACCTCTGGTTCAGTGCTGTGGTAGTACTTCGCTTGCGGTTGCGAGGAAGCTTTTACCTTTTCCGTCGTGTTAGTAGATGTTGTGTATACAGGCTCACTTGCGCTCATCCACCACTCAAGAATTATATTGCAGTATTTCCATGTATTTGTTACAAACGAGTTGTACGGAAATGGAGATTGAAATTGCTCTTTTGCCCCTCATCTCAATTTGTATAAAAGAAAGCCATATTTCAAGCAGCAAATGTTATTATATACAACTTAAGATTTGATATATTCTATTCCCATCGACTGATTCAAATCACTTGAAAATATCAGTACGACAAGATGTAACAAAACACAACATCCGACAATACACATGCTCGGCACGTCTTCCAAGTATGACAAGTACATCTTCAATTGAATGAAGAAAAGCTATCTGGATCTCGGCAAGCGCAAAGATGTATGTCATCCGATGCCCATACTCTGGAACCAGATTTCCGAGCGCATGCCGATTTCGGCTTCATCTTCTAGACGATCCACGAAAAGCTAATGTCATCAGATTCGTACAATGGCCGTTGAGCTAAAAACATCTAATCAAGCGGCTGCCTAGAAGGAAAAATCCAAAATCCAAACCCCAAAATCCCATACCCAACCTCACAGATTTCCCGATTCAATTCGCGAAAAGACAAACCAAACCCTTCACAGAGTCCACCATCGAAAATTATCGCGAGAGAGGTAAACGGAACAAGGGTATCCCCAGAGATCTCCAGGGCCACCCACATCCCCACCCCGTCCAAAAAGATTCTGTCAGATTTACCATCCCTTGGCTCTTCTGCACCCACACATGTACAGCAGCACGGACATACGTTTCAAGTTCAAGATTACACAGATTGCAACCGTAAGATTGTGCACACAGATTAGAGATTGGAAACGTCGTCATCAAATCTCTCCCGTGGGGAATCGATGCTGTCCTCTTTTGACACACCACCACCTCACCTCGTCTCGCCCTTCCTGCGGGGCAATCGAAAAAAAAAATCAAAAATCAAATCACGTCGTTGTTTACCTTCCCAATTCCTCACCCATCGTGTGATTTCCCGTTGGACTTTCGAGTCACGGTGGGAGTCCGTAGTGATGAAGAAAAAACAACCCCAACCCCCCATTCCTTCCATCTCCTCCGATCTCCAAACGGCCCGCTGGATAAACTCCATCATCTCGTTTGACACAAACCCCGAAAAAGGAACGCCGCTCCACAAAAGCAACCCGAAAGCGCCGTTGCCCCTTTGCAAATCCTCCGAATCCGGTCGAGAGAACCCGGCAACCTTAAAGCACGTTCATGAAGAAAAAAGGGAAAAAGGCTAACAAATTTCCCCGGGACAGCGGGAGCGGGAGGGGCAGAAAACGGAAACCCCTCGTGGAAAAGAGTCCGTGGGGGATTTCCCAATTAGGGGAGGCCCTTGTTCAGAGACTTTGGCTTCATAATCTTAAAATTCTTACTGGAAGTACAGGTACTTTATACGCGTACCGGGAATGGAATCAATGGACATTGTCAGCAGGATGGGGGGCCTTGTAGATAGCATATATTATACTTTTTAGTGGCGCGAGTACTGCGTATACTTCCCAATAGCATCAATGACCCTGGTTCCGTAGAGTCAAAGTACGTATCTACTTACATATTGGGGAGATTTAAATTTCGGATAAATTTATAGATTGGGAGAAATATACACAAGCTGCTGAAACAAAAAAAAATTCCGTATGTCTGTCGAATTCAAGGATTCTCATGCTCGGATGAGGCAAGACGTAATTGTCTCCAACACACACATGTGAAAATTCTCCGGTGAAGGGAGTCATGTTTCAATTCCCAAGGTGGTATCCCAGATGCTTGAGACTTCAAGCTTTAGTAGAAGGCCATGTTGTACCGATGGAGCATGCAGAGAGTAAGGGTTTCATTGATAAGTTTAACCTTACTACCTCTTTCCTCAGTCGATGGAGTTTCGCGTTATATGAGACGGTCTCGACGATACAACCCTCACACTCAACCAGTAGGATAAATGATTTGCCAAATCCCTCCTATACAATCTCTCCATCTGGTACGGTCTGTGATTGTTAGGCCAGTCTGTAAAACTGCAGCCTAACCCACAATTTTGCTGTCAATACAGTACTGTCCTTTTGTTATCCAGAAAAAAAAGCCTTCTGGTACAGTACCTCCTCTTTCTTGTGACTTTGATGCCCTCAAAGATTGGCCAACCGTGCCGAGAAAGACCCCTATACTATGCTTGAAAAAAAAGTGACCAAATCTCAATATGTACAGGGTAAAACGATATCTGCTGTCTTTCAAGGAAGAACGGTAGACAAACAGAAAGCAAACGAAAATAATTGCGAGACGATCTGACATGCAAACAACTCCAAACAGTTCTAGCCCAAAAGAAACTCAGATCTGATGCTATGATACATATGAAGGGCCTAGCCCCCATGATAAAAATGAGAAGAAATATACATGCTCAACCGAGTACTACGTACAGGCCTCCCGCGGGACAAAGCAAAAGGCGCCCGAAGGCAGAGAAAAAATTGAACAAAACGCAGCTAAGATCGCGCAATAATTGGGTATCATATGAATATCGTCAACGATGAAAAAATATCATGATCCTTTGGTGGAGATGAAGGTAATCAAAAAATCAGATGCGGGCTGATGAGTTGTTGTCCCCTCTTCATTTCGCGTGCAGGGGCCACTCAAGAACGTCCCAGCGCGGAAAACTCTTTCTGAAACTCGTCTAATCTCTCCCATCTCGCTTGAGAACTTTCGGTCTTCGTGAACTATCATTTTCGGGTGTCGTGTGTCGTTCGTCGTGCCTCATCTCCGGCAATGCGGAATATTGGTCTCGTTGGTGGCTTTGTTGCGACTGCAGTGATTGCGGCCGCGAATCACTCTGTTCTAGCAGTGAAGAAACTGGATTTGAGCCACCTGAACGCCGTCGTGGTTGTGTCAGCTGTCCCTGTTCGGCAGGCATCGTAGGCCGCGATGATGCCATACTCTGGGTACTGAAACTGCCTTCTGTGTGACGATGGCGGCTAGAGGGGCGTCCATATGAATCCAGGCCCCTAGCGGACAAGTCACTTCTCTGCCTGGAGTGGCCTCGTCGTCGACTTGAGGGTGTGGAGGACCTCGTCTGGGAAAATGGTGGAGAAGTATACTGCGGCTGTGAGGTTGGGGGTGGTGCCGGCTGTTGAGGACCAGTAACCTTCCGTTTTTTGGGAGAAGAGGTCGGGTCTGGATCACCCGTTAGTTGATAAGCAAAAATGATACGGTGACACTATTGACGCTTGCCTGAAGGGGTTGTCGGCTGGTTTCCGCTACTGGTAACAGCTTGTGAGGTAGGTGGCTGCCAATGATGGAAGTAAATTGAAGGCGAAGATTGAGGTTCTTGCTGCTGTGCGGATTGTGTTTGTTGTAACGGATGGCCTATGGACCCTGGAACCATCTGCATACCGAGCCCTTGCGGTGGCTGTTGTATATGCATCTCCCCGGTATTCAGCCTGGGAAGATGAGATGTAGGAGGTGCGCGATTTGTGGTAGCTTGCGGTTGAGCAATTTGTCGAGACCGTGAGTTTGGTGATAATTGATAACTTGGCTGAAATCCTGCCGTTTGCTGCGATCCAGGTGGTCCTATAGGCGTGGAAGGAAGAGTCATGGACTGGGGCTGCCCACTAAAAGATTGTGAATGGGCGCGGCCTTCATGTCTTTGGGACTGCTCCGGCGAAGTCTGCTGGGAGGGAAGTAATTGTGCTTGTTGCGGGTGTTGCTGCTGCGATTGATGCGCTTGTGCCATGTAGTGCTGAGCCCATTCCATGCTCGCGTTGGCTGAGTTTCCACCACCCATTCCCGCAAATACCATTGGAACCATATGAGGTGGAATATTGCTATTCAAGCAGGTCTTAAGCATGTCGTGTTCTATCTTGCGTTGCTCCAACCGTAGTGATTCCTGCCGCGTTTTTTCTTCTTCTTGCCTCCGCTTCTCCTCTTCCGCTTTGGCATGTAGCCATTCTCTCATCGACTCTTCTGCACCTTGCCATTGCTGAGGAGGTGCAGGTAAATGTCCCATGGGCTGAGACAATGGAGCATGGCTCAAACTTGCTTGGTTCATTGAAGATGGTGGTTGAGGTGCTTGAGCCAGTGTCATCGCTGCCGGTGGTGGCAGTCCCCTGTGCGGTGTGGACATTGGCTGTGTAATGCTCTGAGTTCCTGAGGGGAGTGGTAAAGATTTATTGCTTGAAGAAAATGAAGGAAATGAGCCCGTCGATGCAGTGACTGGCGAAAAACGAGAGGTGGATGGTGGGGTAGGTGGAGTGTAGTCATGGAAAGACTTATAGCCTTGATGTGTTGGCTGTTTAATAGTGAGCAACATCTCGAAAAAGAAGATCCCGAGACTAGAAGAGCGACATGAAGCTTTGGGAAGAATAAACTGCGTTGGATGAAACCAGTATAAGGTGGATTAAATGTAGGCGAGGGGATTAGGACTTTTATGTAGAAGACAAAGAATAGCTCATGCAAGTAGAATTTCCCAGGTCATCTCGAAGCAGGCACCGTGCGTTCTAATAGAGTTGGTTGTAAGGATGAACCTTACCTACCTAAACGGGATATAAAAGTACTCCAGACAAAACCAGGTTTTGGTATGGCAATGTGATGGCTCGGACTCGGTGTAGCTCAATCTTGGTGCTCGCTAATCACAGAGCTACGACTGACAGCTTCTAGATGTGATGTGGCCTCCGATGGCTGCTCGACTACATTGACGATCTGGCATGCGTGTGGTTGGTTGGCGTGCAAAGAAACGTGCTAAAAGCGTTCAAGTGCCAATCAGATCGACAAGATGTGACCGGAATTGGGAAGAAAGGGTGAATTGAAAGCAGAAACGGACCACTCAGAGATTCGTAGAAATGGGAGAAGGAAGGAGAGGGTCAGAAATTCTTCGGATATGGTTGAGACTAATCGTGCAAGGTCGCCTAGGCTTGTAGGAACAGGGTGCAGGTGCTTGTTATTACACCCCGCAGACAGGTAGGCATGTATCCATATTCGTAATTGTTCCGAAAGGCTTAGGTTACGACGGGATTAAGCTTGGAAATTGTCTCAAGGTGCCGGGATATTGAGAGGTGTACCGCTGTCGATACCGTGGTGAGGTGAATTAAACTACTCTTGACAGATCCCGGAAATAGTCACATAAAAGTGACAGCCCTGCTGCTGTACGAAGTAGAAGGGTTGCTGACTGTTGCAGTTATTACGGGTGGATCCCGTCCGAAATGGCAGTGGCAACTGGAGTCCTGTACAGTACTGTAATCATGAAAAAAAGAGCTAGAAGTGCATGGATGAGGGACATTAGGTTTCTGGGGCCCGAAGACTAGGAAATGCCTACACCATATTACACAAGCACTCGGTGATTGCTAGTTTGGTGGACCGGCTGCAGAAGCTGTACTGTAAGCCTTTCTACCACTCGTCCTGGCAGCTGCAGCTCTAAGCGGTGGTGTTGTTGTCTTGTACCATGGTGGCGTCCGGGACAAGGAAGAAGAAGTCGTTAGAGGAGGCTGGAGCGAAGTGATTGGCTGCAAGTAGGAGAGCCTGACGAACGTTGGAAGACCCTGTCTGGGGAGCTTGATGATGGGATATTCAAATCTAATAGGTACTCCTCCGTGCAAGATATCGTGGAGACCCGGTTTGGCTCGTTTCGTCTCTGGACCATCTATCAACACGGGCGTCGAGAGTATAAGTCTTCTATCCACCTGAAGTAATTTGACACTCTTTCCCATGTACCAAGTCCTTCGTACTTCTATAAGAGCACTCCTCCGTACTCCTCATGCTCATGGCTCCTCGCCCTATTTTACGGTCATTGCGGAGGGGTCCTCCCGCCCGCTCACAAACAACGCCACAAGTTCTGTCGGTGTCGATGGTGCTGCCAGAACATCGTCCGCGGTTGCACATCACTATCGTCCATTTCCCACTCCCCTTCGCAGTCGCGGAGATCCCATTCTTGCGAATCTTGTCTGTGGGTTTCCCATGCCCCCCTGATCATCAGATTAGGCCCCTCATACCCGGCAGTCACCGTTGCTGGCGCCTTCAACTGACTGTCCGACAACACCAAAGACTTTGCGAGGTTTGGTTGAGGCTTGAATCGTGATCATCCTCATGCGTGCTTCTCTCTTGCCCCTGGGCGAGGTCTAGTCCTCGTTCTGCACACTAGCATTTCTGATGCCTGTCCTCAGTCCTGACTGGTAAATACCACTGGCTGGCAATCTGGCAGGAAGACTTGGAGTCTCCGCTTCTTGCAGGCTCTCTCACTCTTCACTCCACTTTCCATCCGCTTTTCTCCACGATGCCCACGCAAGCACTGGGAAGGAAAAACCCAGGTTCATCCGGGAATGAGATGCCGATACCGTCCCAGGACTGGGATCGACTCCTCTCGCCTTGAGGTCTACTTCGGGCCTAGTTGGATCTCGAGGTTCATGATCGTTTGGCGAATCCCGTCTCCCATGGCAAGCCTTGTTCTGCCATGCTGCATCTTTGAAACACAAGGCGACGACAGGGTCCCTCGCCATCTGTCAATTGATTATCCAGGCCAGCCCTGCACCTCAACTCTTCTCAAACGTGGTACACTGGTTGCTCAACGAACCATCACGGATTCGCGCGCACAAGCCACCTTTCCTGGGCGCCAAAGGGCAAATCAGGTTGACGATAAAACTCCTCATGGCTGCAATCGGTGAGTGGTTTCTCCGGCCTGGTCTGCACGATGCCCGACCATCCAGATCAGACAGCTTCGCCGCACTCGGTACAGCTATAATTACCAGATAGGTACCAGATGCGATGCCATGCGATGCGATGGGCTTTTTAGGATGCCGACTGGCGTGTTGAGTGGCTGTCACGTCAATGTCGACAAACCTGCTTGATGCAGCTGTGGCAGGGAAGAGTGCAGCGAGTTGAGTTTGCTTCGATCCATATTTTTCCCGCTGGAGTTTGGGGCACTGAAGCAATGGCGCGTGCAAGTGGGTGAGGAGCATCACGACTCGAGTACTCGAGTACCCGAGTACTTGAGTAGGGTAGGCCTCCGCCCAAATCTGAGAGGTGTAGAAGTACTACCGAGTACTCGTAGGTTAGGGATGTGTACAGGTAGAGGTACGAGGAATGACCAAGACGTCGGGACCAATTATGGGCTGATGTTAGGTTGCTGTCAATGTCAAGGCGAAAGTTACTTAGTACCTAGGTAGTAGTACCTACGCTACGCTACTACTGGGGTAGACGTGCCCAGCCTGGTGGAGCGTAAAGCATCCTAATCCGGCGGTCATGGAGCGGCGTAGCCTACAACTACAGCCTAACTACCGGAGCATTGGTGGGTAGTACGAGTGTATGGTTTATTTTCCCAAAGATTCGACGCTGCCCTTATACACTTGCACTCTTATACACTTACACCTCCTTCTGCTCGGTGTGTAGCTGGGTGGGTTATTACCATTAATACTACAGTTCTGGTCCTTTATTTTGGGAGCACCAGGGAGGGTTTGGCGAGAAAAGGCCAACCGACTGAGCCCAGCAAGTGCTGGCGCTGGATCAACAGAACACCATCACGGTCGGACTTGTTTCTCCATTGGACATGCTCTCCGCCGCCGCATGCTCTTCTTCGGCATGCCAATTCTACCATACTTCTAGGGAAATCCAAACCCCCTTGAAAATGAAGGACTTCCCCCTCACCCTCGACCTGTAATCTGCAATCTGCAGTCATCTCCAACTCTCTATAGAGCGGTCAAGTTTCAAGCCAGTCAACCTCATTGTTGATGTCCACGCGACGCAGCAAGCGATGCACCAACCCGTCCATGGAAAAGGTCCCAGGGGACCGAGTACAGATGGAAGCAATCTCGAGCCTCGTCAGACACTACTCTACACTATAGACTACACTCCTTTCCAAATCTCCTCCTCGCACTGAGATTGTTTTCGTCGCCAGAGCAGGTCCTAAAGCATGCACCGCCTCGATGACAACAGTCAGGCTAGAGTGACGAACATACGATCAACAAGAACCACGTACGTGGGAGTACGTCAGTTATATGTCAGTCCTTGCCTCAATACGCTTCAGGCAGCCTATTTCCAAAGCTCTGATTTCCTAAAGCTTTGCCAAAAGCAGCCTTCCCTCTGAAGACTTTCTCAGAGTACTAGATATACACTCACTTATCCGACCTAGCCTTCAGTATGAACCTTCTGACAGTGAGTGTCAACTGAAATTTCCCCTCGAAAGCTATTGTCGGTATGTGCTCTGTTGCTGCTTCTCGCATGGCTTTCCTGTCTGCCATGGAAAACCAAGGTACCCGCTCGGAAGCTGTCTACATGGAACAGGTCTAGCTTGACAAGACGTACGAACACCTCCTTCCAGGAAGAGACCTGCCGAAGCCTTCAATAGGTCTCTTTGGAGTTTTACCGTCGTAAGCAAAAGCGACGGGCTTGCCATAGGGTCAAATATGCGAGACCAGAGTAGCTGGCTGCCCCCCATTCACATACCGAATTTCCGAAAGAGTGAAACCGTTTCCACCTTCGAAGGACATCCACTGCATTTGGGTTTTTAATGGCATTCTAGCGCTTGTTGGACAAATCAGCAAACCTTGGCAGACTCAGCAATCGTCTGTTCTTAAGTTAAGGACGGCGTTTTGGACTATGCAAAACCACGTCCGAGAATTGTTGCGAACTACATCGTCACCCCACTGATAACATGCAGCCATAAAGCAAGTTTCACCTTACAAATTTGCCCTCTTGTCGATGGTATTAGCTGACGCAATCATTAAAAACCAGAAGGCCCAGATATTCTCTCCATGGTTTAGACATTAAGACAACAAGAGTAGCGGATCAATTGCTATCGCACATTTGTTTGGACGAATTGCATCACGGAAGTCTACCTACAGTATACGCATTCTGCCAAAACATTGAAAATGACCGACGACAACGAAGCCATTTTGACGGACGAATGCTATGCACATGGCAACTATTCTCCATCGCAACTCGAGGCTAGTTTTTATGCTTTTTTACTGTTGAGACTACTGGAAAAAATGCTCCGGCCGTTAGCCATCAGCCCTGGACCCTGGTTGGTCTGACGTTGGATTTGCTGAACAATTTCTCGCGTGGCATTTGTGCAGTTTCTGGTCGGTGTCAAAGATCGTCAAAAGGATCGTCGAGATCGGCCTTGGGGTGATGAACGGGACAGTGCGACCACATATTCGGTAACTAGACCATCTGGTGGCGTAATCTAGGGTCACCGAAAAGTGCTTCGGTGATTCCATCGGTATATAAGCGCTTGTCGTGGGACAGTCTCGGAATGTGGTCGCTAGCGGGATGTAGCTTATTTCCTCTGGCGTAAAATTCATCAAAAGAATTTTATATCCGGATTTACTTGGTCTTATGGTCGCTTGACAGCGATTTGATCTCCTTGGTCAGCCTCAGGGAGAAACGGCTGCTCAAACAAAAGACAGGAGAATCAAAGGAAATCGACCAAATGTGGCATCTCGATTGTTAACTGTTTCTTCCCGCGATACACGAACGACGATAACCGTAATAACGCGATTTTCAGCCTCCGCCAATTCGACTCCAGGTGTATATACGTCGCCATTACAAGTCAAGAGGTGGGTGGCAAGGGCTGCGATCAGCAAGCACCAAGTTGCCAAACTTGTTTCTTTTATCTTACAAGCGACCCCAAAATGGGGCATTAATAGGTGCAGGAATTCTTCACTGCAGCCCGGACGCACTGTTCTTCTGCCATTGCTGTAATCCTTCTAGAAAAGCTACCAGTAAGATAACGCAGGTCTAGTATACGACTCTGATCTGAATCATCGACCAAGCGCCAAACATCGACCGCAAGGATCCTCCTCAACCTTTTGAGTAAACATAACAGCCGTACTCGGTACTCGAGTACTCTCGACAGGAGCAGGCCTGATTAATGCCCTTGAAGGTATGCAGAAGCTTCCGTGTTTTGAAAGAATGACGTCGAGTTCATGGAATGCCTTACATTACTAGCATGATCCAGGGCAGAGAACATCAAAAGCATCCTGGGATCCTGGCATTTGTTTCCTCTTCTTCAAGAACTTTCCAGTGACTTTTTTGGGAGGCAAAACTGCGAAATATCGGTTTTATGCTTCTACTTTGAGCGCTAACATTTACCTCATATCTTGATGGTCGGGCCGTTATCCTCCTAGCAAATTTGCGGCGTTAGGTACGAAACAAGAGCATCTAATTTACTGAGCGTTTTTGAGTACTCCGTTCGGGAGAGTGGAGAAGAAATAAGCGAACCCCATATGTTTTGTTGATCTATAAGTAGTACCTGGTGGTACTGGGCTAGCGAACTCGTTTCAAGTACACGTTATTAAAGTTCTGTATCCGATCAATAGTTATGAAAACAAATTATACTAAACATCTAAGACAATTAGTCTTAGTAGACGTTGAGTAATCCATTCCACTTGTTCTTATTAGTGATTTTTTTGCTGTGGACCTTTTCAACCAGTAGTGAAATATTTTTGCATGAATATTTATCAGATAGCATTACTTTACTCCGCCCCCAATAAACGTTAACTGTGGAATTTGTTCTTTTACAGGCGCACGGTAGTTCCGTCATACATATTTTATGCATGAAGCTGTCAGATATAACATAGAGTTGGGGATAAGAGGGGAGAGTAAAATACTACAGTAACAGATTCGGTTTTTGTTTTTGGTTTTCATGACACATCAGTAGTCTCGATTGACTTTGAAGGACCGTTGGAACTTACTTCGCCAACGGAAATAACCACTTAAACTTGACGGAAAAGTGCTTGTTTTCCATTTTGAAGTTAAGCGAGGATACTAACTAAGGTTATACTCTAAAGCACTTTCTTAATTTGCCATTGGCTGGAAACTTTTGATATTCAAATTTACTCGACTCGATGATAATTTCTTAGATGATGAATGAGCTCTGGATGCTTCTGTTCCTGCGATTATAACTACTAGATCCGGTTCTTGTAGATATTTCGCATCATGAGATAGATCAAACTCGGAGCATATGAGGGATGATCCTTCTAAATTGCCTTAGGAGGCGATGCAGAAACATCTTCTGATACCGGTATAATCACTTGCAGTATAAATCTGAGCGGTGAGGTTGTTGTTTGTCGTCATTTAGTTCGGGTTGACACCTCTATCAGAGTCCAAGCGCAAAGTATATCGGGTCCGATAGCCGACCACCGCCCTTCAAGAGCTACCAACCATGAAAAGAGGCTCCAGCGCTTGAGCCCAGCACTCCAGGTACGAGTACCGACACCTACCCGAGTCCAAGATCTCCCAACACTGATGCACAACGTGGAAGTTTTGCCTCTTCCATCTTTCCATCTTGGCCCCTACCCCTCTCATTCTCGAAGACCATTCGAAGTCGAAGCCGAAGCCTTCCAGAAGCGATCTTCTGCAGGCTCGCTATCGTTACCGACCACCATAAAGCGAACGACCAGGGCGCCTTTCAACCTCACGTCTGACCTTCACATTCTCCGTATTCGTACATACGCCGCCCAACACATGCAGCTTGTCCTTTAGCAGTGAGGATGCGAAGGTGTCGAGATTCGAGACTGGCATCGGGAAACACTGAGGTGCATTGGTATCAATACCTGGTGTAGTGGAGAGCATAGAAAAGCACCGAGTTGACCCGGGAGACATCTGGAAACCATTGTATTGGTTTTGCTGCGTTGTCAAAGACCCGCTCACGTTGATCGAACACGGCGGATAGCAGTCGAAGGGCACGATCTCTGCAGGAATATCCATATCGGCGGCCACAAACCATTTCTTTTCTTTCAGATGCTCTTGCAACCAACACACCAACGAGTCGACACCTTCCCGCGTCCTTCAGCTGTCCTCTCGCGCGCCGTGAAGTGCCAGGAAGCATCTTCTGCACACCAACCGACCAGTATTCTGCGCAAGGAATGAGGGCATATCGATGAAGAAGCGCCGCATGAGCATTCTGCCAGCTGGGATGGACAGTAGACTTTATAATGGGACTGGAAAGGATGGGGTAGGTGGAAGTGTGCAGACCTGGCAGCGAAATGCCACAGAAACACTTGCCCGGACACAAACGACGCCTGCGCAACGAGCAAACACAAACCACAAGATCACCAGCCCGAGGATGGTGACGCCGGAGCCAGGGGACCACGAATTCTCCTTTGCAGGCTCATCGGCGCGGTCTGAGGAAAATGGACACTCGCCGACGCAGACATCGCCTCGCTCCATACCCGGCGGGGTGAAGCCGCGGGATCGCAGGCAAGGCCTGATCTTTGAAGATTCATATTCCGCCGAAGCACTTGAGCAGCGCGTCGTCACAGGACCGCCAGTCAGCCTTCATTCACGGCCACGTACTCGGACGACCAGTGGAGCAGCCGAAGAACACAAGCGGACCAGGTCGACGTCGACGACCAGTGTGTCGAAGAGCAGGCACCGCATCGGCTCGGTGCACTCAACTAACTCTTCGTCGTTGCACGGCGTGGATCCTCGTCCCCCTCCGGACCCTGCAACTTTAGGTTTCTTGACTTCTGGTACTGGCAGCCGGTCCGCACCTCTCCAGAAGTCAAACTCGGTCAAAAGTGTCAAGAGTGGTCGACGTCTTGTCAAACGAACCTCTCGCCCTACCTCGCCACTTTCTGCAATGAGTGATGCCCCATCAGTGGACTCTCTTCCTTTCCCAATCGCCACGGGAGATGCAAATAAAATTCTAATGTTAATGAAGACGCTGTGCGGCCGTATGAGAGGAGAGGTCGAGTACCAGACATATGAATCCGGAACATGGTATTCTGGAATCTGCTACATAGACGACGCCAAGGGAACCTTGATGTATGAGGGAGAGGATAACGGACCATTCCATCTTACCGTCATTTCAGATCTCCGAGGATGCTGTATTCGTCCAATCGTGTCAGCGGATCGAAAAGCGAGGTGCCTCGAGATATCGAACAAGTCACAGGGTCTGGAGCTCCACTTGATGCCTACCGCGAAAGCAGAATACGACTTGTGGCTAGCCGCCCTTCTCTGTTGGCAACAGGTCCGGACCGGAACACTTCCTGCTGCTCCAACCAGGCCCGCACCGCCAGTGAACCGTATGCCGGAAACTTCAAAACGGAACTCGCTTCACAATTATCCTCTGTCGCCACTTTCGGGGCAGGCAAGGGAGGGAAATATTATCAAAGTTGCGAAGTGCCTTCTTTGGGACAAAGGCTCACCCACATCCCCAAGAGCGATTGTGAGACGACCGTCAACACGGGACCTCAAATCGCAGATTCGCGTTTGGAGAAGAGTATCTTGTATTCTCCAGGATAATGGAGAATTTAAACTCTTAACTGAGAGTGATTCCACGCTCTTATCGATCATACAACTTTCACAGCTGTCAAGATGCGCAATACAGCGATTAGATAAATCGGTTTTAGATCAGGAATATTGCATTGCTATATACCCACGATACACCTCATCTTCTAATCAGCTGTCCATATTCCGGCCAGTTTATATCGCTTTGGAATCACGCCTTTTGTTCGAAGTGTGGTTCTGTCTATTGATTGCATTTTCGATCCCAGATATTTATGGACCTGAGCGGCCAAACAACTCTAACGGTTTTATTGCATCCAGTCTGCGTTCAACCGAAGATATGTTTCGAATTGAGAAGTCATTGAAATTACGAATAGTGGAAGCCAAAATACGAAGAAGTGTGTCTAGGACAGATATAATTCACACCGGAAAGCAACCCACGAAAGACCAAGATCCTTCCGTGGGCCAGTACTTTGCTGAGGTGTTGCTGGATGGGGAAGTTCGAGCACGAACGTTAACGAGAAACGAGACCCGAAATCCTTTCTGGCGCGAAGACTATGAGTTTCAAGATCTTCCGGCGACCTCACCAAGGCTCATGATTGTATTAAAAAGGGTAGGAAACCCAGTGCAGCAGCAGTACGGCTTCTTGTCAAGCAGTCTCCATGGTCCTAACCAAGCAAATGAGATATTATGTGGGACGGTTGATATACCAGCCGAGAAACTTGAGCGGGGGAAAGATAACGAAGTCTGGTGGCCAATGCTCGATCCCTTACAAGAACCAATTGGGGAGATATTTCTTAAGATCCGCTATGACGAACTGGTTGTCCTTCTTGCTAAGGACTATGAGCCTATATCTACGATTTTGCATAATTTTGGCACTGGTTTGACCGACCAGATTGCTCAGATCATGGCCACTAATTTACGAGGCTTATCAGAAATATTGATGAACATCTTTCAAGTTTCTGGTCACGCCTCGGATTGGCTCATGGCTCTTGTTGAGGATGAAATTGATGGTGTCGGCAAAGATTCGCCTGCTCGAAGACTGCGATGGAGCAAACGTATGGGATCAAATGAGTCATTTAATTCCACCGGTGAACGGGAACAGACAGTGAGAGACATTGGAAAGACGTTGCAAGGTGAAGCCAATCTTCTTTTTCGAGGAAGCTCACTTTTTACCCAGGCAATGGATTTCCACATGAGGCGACTAGGCAAAGAGTATCTTGAAGAGCTTTTGGCCGAGAAGATTTTACACATCAATAACCTTAACGCTGATTGTGAGGTGGATCCATCCCGTCTTGGAACTGGTGACGACGCGAATAAGAACTGGTCTCTGTTGATTGCTTTGACTACGGATATCTGGAGCAATATAGCATCGTCGGCATCGCGTTGCCCGGTCGAACTTCGCCAAGCTTTGAAATATATACGAGCTGTTGCCGAGGATCGATATGGGGACTTTTTTCGCACAGTAACATATACAAGTGTCTCTGGCTTTCTCTTCCTGCGGTTTCTCTGTCCCGCGTTGTTGAATCCAAAACTATTCGGCCTCTTGCGAGACCACCCACAACCAAAAGCACAGCGTACATTGACGTTGATTGCGAAAAGTTTGCAAGCACTTGCCAATCTGAGCACATTTGGTCAGAAAGAGGAATGGATGGAACCCATGAATCGCTTCCTGACTGGCCATCGCCAAGAAGTGAAAGCCTACATTGATGAAGTGTGTTCGGTTTCTGGGGAACGCAACAAGTTTGCCCTGCCTGCCTCATATTCAACGCCTATAACAATCCTGGCTCGATTACCACCAGCATCAAGAGAAGGATTCCCATCTCTTCCATATCTCATCGACCATGCTCGTAACTTTGCTGCCTTGGTAAAGTTATGGCTTGACACAGCTTCGCCCCGCATGCTTCCCGGTGCACTTGAAGGCGACCTAGCCGAATTCCATCAACAATGTCTTAACCTTCAGAGGCGAGCTAACGAGTGCCTTTTGAGGGCAGAGAATTCTGCTAGCCCCGATCAAATTTCTCCATGGGATGACTTGGTCGACAGACTAGAAGAAGCAGGTCTTGATGACGACGCAGGTCTCACGCGTTACCCTCATTCGGACCAAGATTCTGACGATGAGCCTCTTCAAAGCCCACCATGGTCTGAGTTCACCACAACCATTTCAGCAGGTCGACCTCCCGGGTCATCAGGCAGCGAACCCAACGGCAAAGAACGAGAGAAAGATCGCCGTGACCGCCAAAGTTTCTGGGACTCAACCTTCGGAAGAGATAGGAACAAATCCTATGATCCTAACATGGATAACAACACGCAGGTATCTCCACCAACCAGAGTACGAAGTAGCAACGGCCACGGCAACGGGAAACCAACGAGGAGTTTCCTCAGCGGCCTGAGAAGGAAAACGACCAAGGAGACCACGATGAGGGATCCCGATACGATTATCAAGAATAGCAATAAGACGCAACGAAGTACGTCGTTGGCGGAGGGCATGGATCATCCCGTTAAGGTGGGATCTCCTTGGGGAATTGGCGGCATGATTTAAGGATTCCTTATTTTGGACTTTCCTTCGGGGGACATGGGAACGGGCAGAGGATGGGGGTGGTTTTTTTGATTGGCCTTTTTTGCTGTTTCTGCTTTTTCCTGCTTTTTTTCTTTCTTGCATAGATAGCGAAGAGGCGAAGTTGGGGTTTGGTGGGGTATGGTCTGGATACAATGTTTTCTGTTTGGAGCGGGACAATTTCTTCTTTTTCTCTCTTTTTCTTGCGCGTTGCTTTGGGAGAAATGGATGGATGGGTGGTGTGGTCAGCGTTTACGTTTGCGTTTTGCGTTACAAGATTTGCGCTTTTTTTCTCTCTTCTTTCTCTATCATATCCAAAGAACGGAAGTTCCATCTCCTACTCTATCTATCATTGGATAGAACATTTCATTTGGAAACCCCTCAATCCCAATTTCAAACTGGGAATTCATGGGGAGGGGGTATAGAGTAGAGTGTGCGTGGAGTTTTCTTTTTTCTTTCATCTTCCTTTGCGTTTTTCGTCTGCTTTTTATACTTCTTTTGCAAAACCAAATACCACTTTTGTTACAGTTTTACAGCTACAGTTACAGTTGACACAGTTTCCGTCTGGATGGGTGAATGGATGGATGGATGGGCAGCGATGTTTTTTTCCCCAGGGAACAAAGATCAATCAATGAATGGGATTTATATTTACAATACAAATCATAATACAATTATATATAAATGCAGTACAGTAGAAATTCTCCTACAGTATCTTCGTGAACTCGTAGGAATTGAGATGAAAATACTTCTAAAAGATCTTGTTTTATATTCTGACTGTTGATTCGCATGTCTTTCATTGCTTTTTCATTATGAATGATATCTGCAAATTAAACGCACCCACGCACCAACGCACCAAGGAACAAAGGAAAGCATATCCATTGTATATGCCTGCCAGGATCATCATTTAATTTTTATTGCTTTTCACCACCAGCGGTCGTTCAATCGCATGAAGGAACTCGTAAATTCGTAAAACACCCACCCATCCATCACCTCATCCATCCCTTTATCATCAGATAGATGCATTCCTCACATACCTACCTCCCCCACCCCCTTTTTTTCTTTTCACTTAAAGAACTTACTATAAGCAGCCTTCTCCTTCTTCTTCCGCTCCGCGATGTCCTTCTTGACGGTATTCAGCTGCTTGACGACCGCCGCATCCCCAGGAACCAGATCATTCGCACGCTCCAGATCCTCCAGCGCGGCATCCTCCTCCTTCAACGCCAACTCGGCAATCGCCCGACGGAAGAGCACCTTGCATTCCTCGGGGCCGCTGAGATCTTCCGAAGCCTCGAGCGCCGCGGTCGCGAAGCGTTTGCCGTCGGCCCATTCTTGCATCTTGTTGCACAGCAGCGCTGAGTTGGAGTTCAGGACGTACCGCAGGTTCTCGAGGTCGAGCTTGACCTTCAACGGCGGTTTCTCCTCGCCCATATCCTCGTTCAGGTATCGGAGACCCTTTTGGTATTTCTCCAAGCCGAGAGGGAGGTTCTTGAGTTCCAGGAAGGCCTTGTTTCCGTAGCCTTTGATGTCAGTGGCCATCTTGACGATCTCCGCGGGCGTGGGCGACTTGATGAGGTCTTCTGGGAAGTCTGCATATTCGTCGCCGGTGGCGTCTGCGACTTTGGTTTCGGCTGCGAGGGCGGCTTCTTCTTGTGTGAGCTCGCCGCAGTCGGTGATGGTTACGTCTTTGTTGGGCTTGTCGCCGGCTTGGGTGGGTTGGCTCTCGATCTTGCGGATGATGGATTTTCCGGAGATGACTTCGCCGAAGACGACGTGTTTTCCGTCGAGATGGGGGGTTGGGACGGTGGTGACGAAGAATTGGGAGCCGTTTGTGCCTGTTGTCTCTGATTAGTCCATCCCTTTCCCGCCTTGCCATGTAAATCTGCCAAAACTGAAGCTATCCAGAGAAAAGAAGAAGAAGAAAATCAGAGAGAGAAGGGGAGTAAACATACCAGGTCCAGCATTAGCCATCGAAAGCAAAAAAGGCTTCTCATGCTTAATCTTAAAATTCTCATCCCCAAACTTCGCACCATAAATGCTCTCTCCCCCCGTGCCATTGCCCATCGTGAAATCGCCTCCCTGAATCATAAACTGCTTGATGATCCGATGGAAGGTACTGCCCTTATAATGCAACGGCTTCCCACTCTTCCCCACGCCCATCTCGCCCGTGCAGAGCGCGCGAAAGTTCTCGGCCGTCTTGGGCACGACATCATTGTAGAGCTCAAAAATAACGCGACCCTCGTCCTTCTTGCCGATCTGGATGTTGAAGAACACCTTTTCCCGACCTTCTTTCACCATCTTTTCCAAAATCTGCGTCCGTTGCACTTCGGAGAGAGGCATTTTGACGGCTGGGTGGGCGCACGGCCTATTTAAAGGGTTTCGTAGAGGGGAGGGGGGCCGATGTGATGTGGATCGGTGGACGAGGTACTGCAGGTGGATGGAGGGATGGAGTGGTTGGGTGGTTTGAAAGTGGTGTGAGTGGAGTGGTTGAGAGTTGCTCAGCCCTGTGCTCTAGAAACTTCGCGAAGAGTTCAAGCTCTGGTGGGGGACGAGGAGGGGGAGGGGTAGTTACCTATCGCGCCGATTGGTCGCTGGTTGCCCTGTGCTCCGTAACTTTTTATCGTGGGTCTTTTCTTCACTCCCCCGCCAGCCCCCATATGTACTTGATAGGTAACTAGGCACGCTACCTAGGTACCTACTCGAGCACCTACGGAGTAAACTCGAGTAGACTCGAGTAGATAGCTAACAATCTTAATAAAATTATTCCCAGTTATTCAGAGTCTGGATATTCCCGACCAATTGGTATTTTACTCAAAGCTTTCAAGCAAACCAAAGCAATCATCTCAAAACACAGCTGAATTGCCCATCCTCAAGTCAACCTCTCTAGCTAGGTGAAAAAGTCACAAGTGTCATAACAGAATACGCATCTACTGAGAAATCACAACTCCGTAAGCAACTCATTTTCATAAAGATGTCATGATATTCAATAACAAAGCTCTCCTCTCCTCTCCTCTCCCTTCACCAAGATCTCTGTAAATGCACTTTCTATGTACGAGTACAAATGCCAAATCTTTCTCGCAGAGAAGACAACTGACTGAATACGCAAATCTGTATCCTACCGTACTGTAATGATGATGGGGAAACCATGCCACACCATGCAATGCAATGCGCTATACAAAAAGAAGACAAGTGGTCGAAAATCCAATCGCTGCATCATACCCATCAACAGAGGCCGTAAAATAAATTCCGATGGTGTTATTCAAAAATCCAGGGCTCGAAATTTGGGAGTCCCTCATCCAATGGACTTGGTAAACCCGACTTGACGATTAGGACGTGATATGAGAGTTTGCTGAAGCAAGTTCATTTACAACTTTGTCTTCAACAAGCTCTTCATTCTTCTCTCAACGGCGTTCAAGTACTCTGTTGTCGTAACATAGTCCTCACGTCCGGTCTTCCCACATGCAAGAGCGAGATCCTTGGTCATGATTCCATCGATGTCTACGGTATCGATGCATGCCTGCTCCAAACTCTCGGCGAAAGCAACAACCTCTGGTGTTTCATCCAAAGTTCCACGTTGGATCAGTCCACGGGTCCAGGCAAAGATTGAGGCAATTGGATTAGTTGAGGTTTCATTGCCCTTTTGGTGCTCGCGGTAATGGCGAGTGACAGTGCCGTGGGCGGCTTCAGACTCAAATGTCTTTCCATCTGGAGTGATCAGGACACTGGTCATGAGACCGAGAGAACCAAATCCTTGTGCTACAATATCGGATTGAACATCACCATCGTAGTCTAAATTTTGTCAGCATTTCAATCAAATTGGGTATATAGAAGAAGGCCTACTCTTCAAAGCCATAATATAACCACCTGAGCTCTTCATCATCTGAGCAACCATATCATCGATCAAGCGATGCTCATACCAGATCTTCTTAGCATCAAATTCCTTCTGGTAATGCTTCTCAAAGGTTTCCTGGAAGATATCCTTGAATCGACCATCATATTTCTTCAGGATGGTGTTCTTGGTGCTCATATATAGAGGAAGGCTCTTGCTCAAGGCCAATTTGAAACTAGCATGCGCAAAACCTTCAATAGACTCGTCGGTGTTGTACTGCGTCTGCGCAACACCACCACCATTCTTGAACTCGAAGACCTCAATCTCTTCTGGCTTACCTCCCTCGGGGGTGAAAACCATAGAGAGCTTGCCCTTTCCAGTGATCACCTTGTCCTTTGCGCGGTATTGATCTCCAAATGCGTGGCGACCGATGATAATGGGCTTCTTCCAGCCCGGTACAAGTCGTGGAATACGAGGAATAACGATGGGTTCTCTAAAAACGGTTCCGCCAAGGGCATTTCTAATTGTGCCATTAGGAGATAACCACACTATACGCAATGTTGTTAGCCGAGGGACCCCGCATAAGATAGATTTCTGGCGCCATGGCGCAAGGGCTAGAAAAACATACTCTGCTTCAACTTAAATTCGTCGACTCTGGCCTCGTCTGGAGTAATCGTAGCACACTTCACACCCACGCTGTACTTCTTAATTGCCTCAGCCGAGTCGATTGTGACCTGATCATTGGTCTGATCTCTGTACTCCAAGCCCAAATCATAGTACTTCAAGTCGATGTCAAGATATGGGTGGATGAATTTGTCCTTGATGTCCTTCCAGATAATTCTAGTCATCTCATCTCCATCCAATTCCACCACTGGGTTCTTGACCTTGATCTTGTTGAAGCTCGCCATGGTGCGTCTGCTGTGTACTAATGCTGGACCGAAGCTGGCCGACTTGCGTGAGACCGAGGATGCGACGAAGGAGTTTGAAGGTCTGAGGAAGGCGGAGCGAGAGAGGGAAGAGAGCGAAATGCGAGTGGCATTCATGGTGGCAGCGGCGCTGGGCAAAGCTCACCTTATGAGCGCAGCAAAGCAAAGCACAGCACGAGAATTTGTAGGAGGCAGTTGCGACGCGGGTATGGAGTTCTGCTGGGGAGGAAGGAGCGAAGCAGCTGCTGTGGTGGTTTTCCGGTGGCTAGAAGGTTTGACCGAGGTCAACGATGTGCCTGGGACCTGGGCTGGGCTGGGGAAAGTGCAGGTGCAAGTGCAAGTGTGGGGGACGGGAAGTACTCGTAAATTTACTGTACTAAGTAGATGAATTGGCACGAGGATCTTGCTGAATGAGGGGTTACGCTTTAGCCGCCACTTTGCAACACGCCTGCCTTCGGGAGGATGAAAGGGCGAGAGGATGTAACGAATAATGTGTACGAATGCAATTGACCTCCCAAAACGGCCGGAGTAGTGAATAATAATAAGAGATTGGAACTTGGGAAAAATCCACTTCTTCACGAAAGAAAAAATGATAGGAAAATCTTGCTGGAAGATGCGTGAAGCTGTCCGGTCTCGGCTGACAATACCCCACTCTGAACGTTGAAGCTGTGGCTGTAACCCGGCCTTAGCATGCCTGTACTCCGCATTCAGTGAAACAACATCAAGTAGCATCACCACCCAATTCCTCCTCTCAATCAATTGAACATCTAGAAACGGCTGGTTATGCCACTGTTTCCATTATTCAGTTCCCTGAAGCTCACTTATGAATTTATACACTATAAGTACGACGGAGACTTCAGAAAGAGGAAGAACAGGACTAATACTCGAGTATGCGTATGGCGATAGCTTCAACCCCGCATCCGAGTCGTTTCACCAAGTTGACGCTATAGCCACCTGAGAATCATGACAAGCGACTGCATTGCGTACGGAGTCCGACATCAATACACTCCCAGAGTCAAATACTCCATATCTTTAAAAAAAAAGAGAGGTAACAGAGTCCAAAATCCTCATGTAACAAAAAGAATCCAATACAAACATTCCACAGGCTCTTTCTTAACGAACTCGTCATCTTTGCATAACCTTCTCCAGATATCCCTCAAATTTTGACGACTTCCGAGTATTCGGCGGCATCTATTGTCGTTAGAACCAACAAAACAAAGACTTCAAGACAGGAAACATCGTGCTAGAAAGCTCCCCTTTTCACCGTCTCGCTTAGCTGATAAACTGCAGATGCCCTTTGGTTGTTACAGTACTCCATACCCCACATTTTCCCACTAGTCCCATATATACCCGTACAAGTACCCAAGATTCAGACCAACAAATGAGGCATCATCTCTTAACAATTCAGATGTTGATGAATTACCAGGGTATTCCAACTTAATTGTGTAAACCTCTACTCCTGGACTTATGGGATTGAGACGAGTAAGATCTTACAGTACCACACCCACAGCAATCTCAAGAACAAATCATCAAGATCCATCAACTAGCAAACACACCACACCAACACGACTACTGTAGGTCATAAATTCGCAACCAAAAGTCTCTCATTCCAAATTTTATTTTTCATTCATACCCACCCATTAGAGAAAGGAACACAATTCGCTATAAGTCTTTACCCCCGAAAGAATCTCACCCACCACCTCCCACCATGAAAAACCAAAAAATCTACTTCTTCATTTCGCCTCCTAAAGAAACCCACCGTACCCCCCAAGTCCAAAAAAACACCTGAAAATAGATAATTAACGCCATCCCAGATACCCAAGACTCCATG
Source organism: Hymenoscyphus albidus (assembly GCA_911693285.1). Classification (NCBI taxonomy): domain Eukaryota; kingdom Fungi; phylum Ascomycota; class Leotiomycetes; order Helotiales; family Helotiaceae; genus Hymenoscyphus; species Hymenoscyphus albidus. Next base: position 118,722 of record CAJVRM010000573.1, read on the forward strand.
ACGATGAGATAGTAAGACAACGAGGGTGGTAAGAAACCGCATCTCAATAGAAGTGGAAGAATTCCATAGGGCAGAAATCAAAAGGAAAAAGGAAAAGGAAAAGAACAAAAAGATGAGAACACAAACACCCTCTCATCGTTCACTCATATAGACGCCCACCAAGAAGGGAAAAGATGAGAAGGACAAAAACAAAAGGAAATCCTAGTCGCAAACACATGCCCAAGTAGAAAACAAGGAACATGTGCTCAAGCAAGGAAGCAGAAAGTAAAAAAACCACCCTTCCGAGGTTTATCGCCAGAAAACCCAAGAAAGCGCGAAAAAAAGACAAGAATCAAAAGGACGAAGGAGCGAGGAGAACGAAGGAGCGAGGAGAAAAAAGTCGCTAGGAATAGGAAACGAAACAGCATAGCCACGAAGCCCCTTCTGCAAACGCCTCTTTCAAATATCCAACCCCCAATGGTAATCGTACGAAACGCTCATTCTTGCCTCCCAAATTTTCATTGCGCATCGATCCATCCATCCGCAGAGAAAGCATCACTCCAGTCGCGCATTCCTGGTCATCTCGTCACATCATCACAGCCATAATCATACCGTCGCTGCGACCAACTCGGCGGCGCCTCCTCATAGCTCTCATTGGCATTTCTCGCATCATCGTACGTATAATTATCTGTCCCCTGGCAATAGAGACACGGACTATAGCCCTCCATCTCGCTACCAACATACCCCGTATCATTGCACGTGCTGCAATGTAGGTAAGAGTGGTACGTCGAATCGCTTTGCAAGGCCGGGTCCGAGTCACCTAGCGACCTGTCATCCGTCCGACTCGAGTTCAAGAGCCTCATCCGAGCCTCATAGCGGCTACCATCACACTCCTTCTTGCAGCCCGGACACGTCCAGCCGCTCTTTTCGATCTTGACGCGGTCCAGACACTTGGGACATCGCCACCAGTACGGATCAATCTTGCGCTCGGCTTCCCACTCGCGTTGTTTGGCCTGCCAGCGGGACTTGTCTTTGGCGGATTTGGAGCCCTTGTACTCGCCAATGTCCTCTTTGTGGTACTCCTTGTAGTGGTCTCGACAGTGGTCCTTGCGGGTGAAAGTGTCGTTGTGTCGGGTACATTTCAGGTAGTCGCATGCGAACTTCTCGCCTGAGGAGCCGTCGTGGACGACGTTGTAGTGGCGTTCGAGATCGGCTGTCCTGGCGAAGACGGGTTGGATACCGTTTTTCCAGCAACTGCGTCCGGGGTAAAGACAAGGATGTCGCTTTTTGTGAGATTCGTGGCTAAGCATTGTTAGTATTTGGTTCATTATGGGGCTCCCTAGTGAGTAGTAGCATACCTATCTTTGTCGAGGAACACTATAGGAGACTTTGAATGGTCTTGGAGCTGGCCACGTAGTTGAAGGTATGGCTCATTTGCCTTCTCAACAACGAAATCATAGAAGTCTTGTACCTTCATAACTGTCATGTCCCAACCAAGGGATGAGGGTGTTGGCTGTGCAGCTTGAACGGGATATTGGTATTGAGGAGGGAAGTAGGCGGCGCTTGCGCTGCTGGACTCGACCAAAGACATGTCCCCAAATGCTGCCGAGTAGCCGGGACCAGGACCGGGACTAAACTGGACATTCTCTGCAGAGGGAGAGTCCAGCGTATAGGGGAGACTCATCGAAGTTGCGGTTGTCCCATCAGAGTATGTGGAGTTTTGGCTGTACAATGTACTATTAGAATTCGTGGTACTCATAGGTTCACCACCCGTTGTTCCCCAGGCACCCCGCTGGTATTCGGATTGCCACTCCGTATATTCCCCAGTCCAACTTGGCTCTGAGGGAAATTGAGAGAATTGGAGCCTGTTCTGTTGGTCCATTTTGTTTCAAGGTGCTGTTGTTACCCTTGCGAGACGATTCATTAGTCTTAATTCTCGAATATGAAATAGAAGAGCCACTAGCTCTCAAGTGAATTGACTGTTTTAGTAATACAGTAAAGAACATACCTGGATTCTAATCTGTGAATAATATATAGTAAATTAACTGTGAATACTTTGAAGGAGTGACTGAATCAATATTTCCACCGTGAAGAGTCCTGAGGCAGGTAGGCCGAATCTTGGTTTTACTGTAGTTGCAAAACGATGGCGGTCAAACGATCTTTAAGTTGTCTTCCAGAGACTGGCATTATGCTTGAATTGAGGCTAACGGGGAAGTCATCCGTCGCCCATATTGCTAGGACTTGGACTAGTTATCTCTTGTGTACCCATCGTCACAAGGCGGTGCAAATGGGCATGTACACTCTGCACAGTATTTCGCAGTGGGGAGGATAGTGAAGTAAAACGACACTGCCAACATAGCCCGCCCTACTAATTTTAATTCGCTGTGAAGGTCCCGCTTAGAGCCTTGCATGGAATTGACCAGTTGGGCCCTCTGTATCCTACTTGGAGCAAGGAGTCCTTTTTGGGACACCGATAAAAATGAAACAAAACAAACAATGCTCCTTTCCTATTCGCGGAGAGAGGAATTGAGTGATTAAGCATAAGCCTCCAAGCTTTGATTACTCGACGACTACACCTGCCTAGAGCCTCGATACTACCACATCGCAGCATCAAAGAAGTCATAACACATTGATGGATTCGAGAAAACATTTGCAGCCTTGCTAGGGCAATCCCGCGAATCAAGGGAAAGGGGGCTTGGTTCGCCAAAGAAGTAGGGCAGAATGCAAGGCAGCGTTTGCCCTTTTGATGCGTGGTAATCTTGTCAGACCAGCAGAACACGGCGAAAAAGGCCGGAAGGATTAAAGTGATGACTTGTTGACTAGCCGCCGGTATCTTGCTGCAAATGACTCCTCAACACGCTCTCCGAACGAGTCCTGGCCACTGTACGAGGAAGAGCAAGCAAGCAACAGAGAAAACCCTTCGCTTCGGATTCAGGGGATCTCGAGGAGGCACTGCTTTTATTGGGTTGCCCGGTTCACCTGTTTGGCTCCCAACATGAACATGCAAGATGAACTGGCACCGTTGACCATTCATTCCGGTGAGGCGTTAGGCAACGGTTGAAAAGTTTTCTGGTTCGCATTTTTCTCGTCCGCCTTACAGCTCGGAATCGGCTCCTGTTTCTGGATAACGAGGCGACGAGTACCGTAGCCGTTATTCCGCGTTCATCGTATTGAGTAACATCGGGGCGCCTAGCAATACGCTCCGTCGTGACTGTTGTGGCCTCGACTGTGCGATGGAAGTCGTGTTGGACCAAGGCTTGTCGTTGTTGAAGAGGCGTTGCATGGGTTGTGGTCATATTTGTGGCTGTGACTGTCTTTCGACTATTGAGACTTCTTCTGGTGTGAAATCATCAAATTCCTCGATCTCAAAGGTCGTCAATCTGTCCAAACATTAGCTCGATAGAGAAAATTAAAGCTTGGCGAATTCATGCGTCAATTGGAGCGTGGATTTTAGACTCAGGACGAGGAAAGATTGGAAGTCGGAGAGAAGTTGAGAAGCGGGCTGGGTCAATCAGAACGAGTGTCGTTTAAGCGATTCTGATTCGCTGGCTCGGTCTCTCACCAAAACCGATGTCTCTCCAAAAAGAAAGATCATCAAGAAGCCGTCGAAAAGCGGGCAAAAAAACAAGGCAACATCTTGAAAACAGGAAAAGGCAAGATGTGCCATAAGTATAAGCAATTATCGACTTGGGGAAGTCGCAAAACTCTTTATATATTTGCCTTACCTCACCCGCTTGCGAACCAACCCTCATGCATCCGATATCGTTGGTTGTGTCGGGTTGCAATCGTCGGGTGCAGAGTAGTAAGTTAGGCCTCAACGCAGGAGGCCTGCAGGTCATCTACCTAGATGGTGGTCCCATGGTACGGTATAACTCGATACAACATCAAAGGACTAACGGTGCCAGATCAGGGCTACGAATGAGTGACTCGACTGGAGAAAGACATCTCGTCCCCCTACCCACTTTTGATGCTATCTGCAACCTGCCAACCTGTCGAGAGACATTATAGTACCACGAGAAGGCGGAATATGATACTTTAGCTATCATATTTTCAAACACAACTCCCCTCGTACCTACCTGAAGACAAACTTTGTACCTATATAAAAAAGAAAACACGTGAGAAAGATAGGTCGCTATGTTTAGCGAGCACGAAAGAAGCCTTTTCTCCCACATCTTTGGAAATGTCGTATAGGTTAAACATTGTTTCATCGTGTATTGAATAATCACAGCTTCTTGAGTACCGGTATTTTAATAGTTCTAGTGAATTTCTGCCCTTTAATGTCAAGATTCCTATAACAAATCACACGCTTAATCCATAAGCCCACTATATTTCTCAAATATGATGCACGTCTTTATACTATTCTTTTTGTCTAACCTAAACGGAGAGCGAGTTAGAAGTTATAAATTTAGATTCTCCTATAGCCTAAACAGTATGAAATCTCACGCGCTTTACCTATAAGTCCCCTAATTTCGTAGTCCCAAATACTACTCTAGTCTAATTAAGTACAACCCGTATATACTCAAGTAGCTAAGTATTTCTTTCATACGCTAAATATATATATTCTTACCTTATTATTAGTAGAAAATACTTGGCGAGGGGTCGTAAGTTACATCACTATTTAGCAAGATATTTACTTATCGTACCTACATGCATCCACTTATGAGTGCACGTTTTCTAGGCCGCTTAGGAGCCTGGAAGGGATAGAGGGGGTTTTAGAATGGAACAGATTTCCATATGCCGAACGCTGCTAGCGCAATTTCAGGGCCATTAATGCCTACTTGTACCCTTACTTCTTAAATCGCATATTTCTCCCCTTTCTATCTCGCACTAGTATTTCTCAACTTTGTGTACCCAGATTCGGCTATGTGGTAAAGTGGGTGGTGTGACTCGCGAGCGTTAATATAGAGACATCTACAATATTAAAGGACATAAAAAAGTGCAGAATATGGTATAAGAATCGATTGTGGTGCGAGCTAAAGGAGTGGAAGCTCTCGAGTACTTATGGTACACGAACAAGCGGGTCTACTGTACATTACGACTAATAAAAGAGTCGAGTATATCACAGCAGTGAGAGATTTGGCGGTGGTGGCTGGGTATGTACTAGGTAGCAAGCGACTTCAGGGCAAAAAGAAGATACGGAGACAAGTCAAGAATTGACGGTGAAGTGGAAGGAGAAAACTTCCTTTATGTCTGTTGGAAATTAGACTTGAAGCAGAAGTATGTATGTATGTATGCATGACTGTCTGCATGCATGCTCCGCAAAGCAAAGCAAAGAAGATATAACGCTTAAGCCATAGCCATGACATTTAAAACCCCTTACTGGGAGTGTATTCCTAGATTACGACATCCCTTTTCCTACTTCTGGGAGGTGTCTTAATCTAGGAAGACATCCCAGCCCAAAGAAAAGACACACAAGCCAGCACAAGGAGCATAGGATTGAATAATCGAAGTAACCGATTTCCATGTAGTGGATACGCATTTTCAAACTTTGGTGAAAGTGTGAATCAACAGATAGAGTGGCAGCGGAAATAAAATTGGTATAAACTGAACGTAGACAACGCCTGACTCGTGATGGACTTCGGGTTCATTTTGGTGGTCTTTCGCAACAATCGATACGCTTGATTTACCACACGGTTAGTAAAGTGACATGATATCTCAGATACACGATGAATGAGGTAAAACTTACACCAGAGCCTCTTTTCTTATCTTTGGGATCACAGAGGTAAGTCAAACCTTTGTTTGTCCTTAGACGATTACACCTTCTATGGATTTCGAATATCCCGTTTTGGGCACCATAGGTGCACTACATATTCGTTAGAACTATCTTCGTATCTTCTAGCACTTTCTAATAGAAGTGGTTAAGAGAGTTGAGCATTCAGCTCTGATTAGAGGGACGCACGCAGAATGTATCTCCAGTACAGTTTTGACCCTCTGGAAGACCAATACCCACACTCGCGCACCATACGTCTTTGAGCTTTATTTGTTGTGTGGATACTGCAGCGACTTGAATGAGTGCGATGATGATAGTGAACTTCATGGTGAGCGTGCCGTGCTTTATGTTTTGCTCAAAGAGACTTGGAAGAGTGAGAGATCCAAGAGGTGGGCGGCGAGTGGAATAAGTTGGAGACGAAATCAAGGCTATATAATTATTCTACACATGGCATGCAATTACCTCTACCAGCTCTCCGGTCCGCGTACCTTGTTCTTCTAGCTTGTTTTCGCAAGTGAACAGAGGAAGGATCGAGATGTTCGACGTCGTGGACCAGGGTATTCCAACAAACAACAACCTTTATCACTCACTGGAATTTGGATGCCTTGCAATAGAATTACAGGATACCCTTGGACAATCTTCGTGGGGACAGAACAAATGACCATATTTTCTGCCCTAAAAAGGGTTCTCTTTGGGCAACCTTGTAGCGCTACACGATAACAACGGGGCAAAATAGCTGTTTAAGAGATATTATATTAACAATCAACTTACTAATTAACTCTAAATTACCGGTATCTGTTATGTTCATACAATTTCTGTGACATTTACGATCTATGGCCTAGCACGTGGTATACATGGTAGAGAAACGGGCGTTTCTTGAACTTTCTTCCTCTCTGGCAGAGTCAGGTTATTTTCCCGCCCTCTACCAGGAGTCATCGTTGTTACTTGTAGCTTTTTATAGTGGATTACAGGGAACAAACACTTATAGTAAACCCAAATATATTACTCCTGGGACGTAAATCTCACATCTACCTAGTGAATCGTTCCATACTCCCCCTGGTTCAACAAGTTCTTTTCGTACGTGCTACCACCAGAAAATGTTGAAGACCTTTTGCTATAGTGGGGAGAGGGAGTAGTAATGCTGACTATCTGGGGTAGCTAAGGCGAGGGACAAGGAAACCCCTTTCTGAAAGGTAGGATACACCAAGTTCAGATGAAAAGACGTCTTGGCTCTCAGCTTAGATCAAGAACAGGTCGAAACTACGGTTAAGTCTAACCTGATAAACATATCGATGATTTGTGTAGAGAGGGTGGATAGCTAAGAGTCACGCCCTGCTAGTTCATAATATACGTCGGCCGCAGTCTTCAGCGAAATCAGCGAACCAGAGACTCGCGCTCTATAAAAATATACTTTTTGTTTTATGCATAGATCTGCGCACATGGTGTAACTCTTAGCTGTCCACCATCTTCAAGTCTTTCTTCGGAAGCATAGAAGAGATCACACGATTCAAAGTAGGCATTTGTATTGATCTTTGTTTTTATCTAAAAAGTCAGGTGTTAAGCACGAGTAAGTATAGTTTTGATAGTTATATTAAAATTAAAGTGCGTGTATCTAACCATCAAACGGAAACACATATTTGAACTCAAATGGTTGATAAAAACATTTTCGTACCGAGTACCTCCCTTTTCGCGAGTCGCTTGACACCGACTGCTATTACGACTGTAGAATATGTACAACAGAGAACTCGTAGGTGAAATTTTTATCAAAATTTTGTGAAAATCGGATTTTCGGAGAGAAGTGTGTACTCAGGCTTGATGCGCCAAGTTTGTGGGGTCTGGAGACTTCTTGGTAGTAATTTAAGCTGGGAAAAGAAGGCAAGCTTGGAGAAAGTTACATATCGTAAGCGAGAAACGTGGACCGGGGACGCAGGGGTCTCCAGAGAGTATGGGCCACATTCAGTCTTCCAACTCCGATAATGATGCTCTGAACACGGCTAAATGGTTTTCTTCCTATGAAAAAAGGTATTATGAGGGCTCATATTTCTGCCAATGGCCACTCGATGTTATTTACAATCTTTGGGGAATGCTTACGCAGTACGGGTCGTATATGGTGGATCTGGTTATTGTCTTGCGACAAATGTGGAGCTGAGGTTCGTCCGCAATAATGAGATCAAGTTATCTTTTTGAGAAGACCCCAAGACCTTCCATATGTCCTATACTTCATAAAATCGTCTCTTTACACAGCTTCATGGCAAAGTGATTGTCCTTCTGTTTTTCCAAAATTCTTTTCTGGCGTTGGGCGTCTGGGGGCTTGGGGGAATTGCATTCACTGGAAGAAGCTTTTGGGGAACCATGTGTTTCAAGTGCAATGACGGTTAGGAGCCATATGGAATGTAGAAGTATGAGCCTTGCTTCATTCACAACCAGGGACCTGGGGTACCACATTGGCTTTCTCATCTGTTCTAGTGTGCTTGATTGACCCCAACGTGCTGCTTGTTTTATTTGCTTTATTACTAAGATTTATCAAGAAATGACTCGCTCCAAACAACTCCAGCGGCAGATACATGAAAACGATCACCATCATTATGATTAGACAGTCGAAATGAAAAATCCGTCCCTCCCTTTGCATCCTCTTCGTTATGTTGCACCACCAAACCCTAAATCTTCCTCCCGACATTAAGAAACCAAGCCAGCTCGCGAAGTGAAGTGAATGTGCGTTTTTTTGGTGTTTTTTACATGAAAAGACAGTAATGAATCTCCCAAACGGTTCCCTCGTCCGTTACTGTGGCTGTTTTGGCCTCCGTCGAGATCGTTGAATTGACATTAAGTCAGGAATTATTCTGAAGATGCGTATTGTTTTTGTTGCTTTTTCGCTTATAGGAACCTTTCGAAGGTTGAGATAATGTTCGTCGTGATCGGAGGCTAGGGCAGCAAAGAGCCATATCTTTCTGCTGAAGGATTTTGGTTGATAGAATATCGTCGTCAGGGACAGATGACGCATCTGTACCCAACTCCCGGCGGCATTCTCCAGTAACCTTGCTTTCTCAAGTTCTCTCTCCTCCCTCCTAACATCTTAACTTTGGCGAAGTCGTTCATCACTTGAACTTCTACTATTCCTAGAACTTTCCGCTGTATCCGCCCACATGTAGTTGGTATTGTATACACTGTCATGATAGGGCGTTACCACAAATCGATCGGGATGGACTAGATCCCCCTTCTTGTTTCTTCTTTGGGGATTCGAGGATCTCATTGAAGGTCTGTTATAAACTTAAGTGGTAGAAAGGCAAAGATTTGGGGGCGAGTAAGATGGGGCAAAGAAAGACGGGTAAGTAGACCTACATGGTTGCCTTAGCAATGATTCTTGCAGGTAGAAAAGTCTCATCTTCCCCATGAACTCGAGCAGCTCCCGCACCTGTACAACATAATTTTGACAACATTGTTGATATCTTGTTCTGTCACTCACAGACTGAAATACGGAGGGGACCAAAATGCTCAAAATTCGGTGGGAGAAGTGCTCCTGATATGCAGGTAAGATTGGGTATCACTGAACGTAGCCAAGGGACCCGCGTGCGCCATTTCTACCGTGGCTCCAGGTGAGCTTTGATTCTTTGAAGCAAGTCTCAAAGCTGCCGTACTTCAGTAGAAATCAAAACGGAGATTCAGAAAATCAGGGGAACGTGTTTACACGCGCGGCGCAAATGCCGCTTCTGATAAGCTTCGAAGCTGCGTTTGCCTGAGCGTAACCTTGGCCTTCTCCAGATCTTATGCCTCCCACCTTCCATATCCGAAGATCATTTTACTAGGGGAGAGAGTTTTTGTTACCGGGAAATAACTTGCGTGCCATCTACGTAGCAACTTGCATGCCTTCAATTGTCAATCGAGCCGGGTTTGCACATTTTAAGCATCACTGCACCAGGCCTATCAATCACAGATCATCTGCATGTAAGATCTTACATTTAATATAAGGATTGTGTCGACGAATTACATTTATACATAAGGTTTATTAGCGTACATCTTATGTGCATATAACTTGTGGATAACTTATAGTGCGATTTTGTTTGAGGGACTTCATTAACGAATTATTGTTAAATAACGTAGCTCCTCCGTGGTATGTGTCCTACAAGGAATACATTTGGCCTAATTTGGGGCGTGTAAATTGATTCTGTAAACACTACTAAAATATTCTATTTAGTATTATACAGAACTTCTACGAAGGTTAAGGGAAACTTGTATAAACTTAGGATCGTCTTATAAATATATAATACTACGTTAGAATTAAACTTCAGACCGTAAAATTCTTCTTACTCGTACTCTCTATACAAAAAGAGACGCACACAAGCGTTTAAATCAGGGGCTCGCCAAACACGAAAATGTATCTTGGCGGGACGAGGACCGCGGAGGAGTCTGAGGAGATAGGATTCATCGACAGGGGCACAAAGTATAACCCCAAAACTTGTATCGTATAATTCTCCTAGCAAGGATGGGTGCACCTGTTGAAGAGGGTTTATGCTGTATATAACTAGACTTGATAACTTACTAAATTATAAAATGAGCTACGCTAAGCGTGGTTAGATAACAACGTCTAATCCTTTTCCCTCTCTATAAGTTAAATTATCTTTTTAACTATAACCCGGCCTTTCACGACTTCTTTCCAGTTCTAAGACCGCACCTTACCACTAAAATATTTCTGAATTCGGACGACAAATTTCATCTACCGTGTTCCATAAAGAAGTCTTCGGACGTTGTTTGACTCGTATATTCCGACTCTCCAAGCCTATTGCTTTACTGTTCCCACTTATTATGTGTTTTACTAAATAGGCCCTTAAGTTTTAATCGATATCTGAACGTACTTCGAAGTTGTCTGTGTCGATCGCTACCTTATTAAATTATCACGTGGGAAGGACGCAAGGATGCTGAAACATAAATAAGATGAACTAGCGTTCTGATAACCTGAGCTTGTGATGGAATTTCCAGAAAGACGTTCTTACTTCGAAGTACCAAAGTACTTCCTAGGGTCTGGACGGCTCCTGTTACTCACTCGTCCCCCCACATCCCTTTCTTAACTTCTAAAATACTTCTATATAATTCGAACAAGCAGACTGGATTAGAAGGCTATATAGCGGCGTTAAACCCTTCCCACAACAATTCGTATGTAAGGAGCGGGTCGAACTGTCGAGGCCCCTGGAAACACTTAGAACCATATACTTTTGATCGCAGTTATCTAGTTCTGGAAAACTTCCTCTGTTGATAACAGAATAAGACTTTCGACAGTTAGACCATATCTAACAATATTACTTATTTGGGTTTAGTAATCTATCTTCTAGTACCTTTTATTTTTTAGGTAAGTCTATCCACAGTACACACGCACCTATTTTCATTAATGGCAACCCATTTCGTGAATGTTGGGTGTATTTACCAAATGCAGACAGGAGACTTAAGAACTCTTCTCCTGGTACCAATTTTGAACCCATTTTGTCTAGAATTTAAGTAAAAGTCCAACATACTTCTGGATATTTCATTTCCCAAAAAGTCTTACATACAGGATGATTTTCCAACCTCTTTCAGCTCAAACTCCCAACGCCCAACGGTAGTTGATAACATGTGTTGTTTCCATCTGTTGTGTGACATAAAGAGAATCCATGTAACAATACAATTCAATTCTTCCGTCATCGGTAAAGTGTCCTGGGCATTGATTAGTTTTCGGGGCACGCTCAACGTTTCTCAGACGCCTACTCTGCGCTATGCGAAATAACGACTATATTGGCCTTCACAGAGGGCACCGTTTCAGCAGAGTCGACTAGAGTTGTAGCTACAGAAGAACCTGGATACAAGGATATTCATGGGGGCAAGTTTCGTCAGGATATAACCGAGATATCCTTATATCCAGTATCCTTATATCCAGTATCCTTATATCCAGGTTTTTCCGTATAGCCTCTTTATAGTTAGCAATATATCTACGCACAAAGAACCGATTTCTACTTGAGTAGCCTGAGATCTGTTTTCATCTCTTTCGAAGAGGTGTACACAACTAACGTACCTCACAAGATTTACCACTCACACATGGGAACTACATTATTTTTGTGTGGTTTCGTTCCACTTTTGTACCACTACCTAAAATATCGGGTGTCAGCGGGTTCGCTGATTCTGACGGCAAGCAGCAATGACCCAAAAAACGGGATAAATAAGGATGCTTAGAAGAAAAGGAGCGATTAGCCAAGGAGAATATCAAGAAGTAGCAGGACGCGAATAACCTGGCTGAATCGAGAAAGTTGCGAACGACTCAAGGCTTAGAAAGTATGCGAAGGAGCAAGAGAACATAGATCAAGTGGCTAGATGAGTCGAGAAGAGGGTGGGCAAGCGAGGGACGGTATGAATACTTCTAATAACGACGATTTCATCCATAGCCGCTATACAAAGCAAGAGGGTATGCGAACAGACGTTGAACATGGAGGTATAGTGTAAGGGAGGTGATCTAATGGAAGCAAAATGTAATCAGGGCACCATGAGCGGGCCCTAGCTAGGGCTAGCTCTCGAATCTTCTTATGTGTACTTTCATTTCGTGAGAAACCTTTTTCATCTTCGTAGACAACTTGAAGTTTGCTGAATGTAGTAATAATAGGTAGATGGAGCTCATGAAGACGGGTGAGGTAAGGATCCTCGAAGAGATGCAGAATCTGGCAGAAGCTCCTGGATTATTGTTGTTGTAAGACAACTCGCCACGTACTGGTGCATGGAATAAGATGTATACGAGGACGATGATCTGAATTCTAATGACCTACCCAAGGAAACCAAACCGAGTATTGCCACAGAAACTAGAAAGAAACGTGTCGAAACAAACGACTATTCCAAGTACGAATCCCGAGAACCTACTATTCGTCTCAAAACTCGAGGAAGAAAAGCAAAAACGAAAGATTACTCAACATGTCTCGGACGAGAATACACCTTCAGGTGTTATTATGCAAGATCCTGATCAGGCTTTACGTCAATTGACGAGCGAATTGGAATTATGGCTACTGTTTATATTAAGATTCTTAGGAGGCATAGGGATCATCTCAAATGGGTCATTCATGAGACAATTGTTAGTGGGTTAGTGGGTACTGATATATTGAGAAGACGTGTGTTCCTATCGCAGTCTTTGTATTGAGACAAGACGGCCTGAACAGTAGAGATATCACAGTTGCAATAACGAATTTGCGTGGACTTAGACCAGGGGGAAATCTTCCGGGTGTCTAATGCCTTACATTAGACCAGAAATGAAATGATTACAGCATACTCTTAGCTTGTAAATTTGATACTGCATAGTGAAGCCCAGAAATTTAATGTTACATTATTATAGACTTGTCAATATCGCGCACATATATGTGTAACCAAAGGCTAGAACAGACCCGAGGTTGATGTGTAAATAGCGAAGAGCGCAGTCAGCTAAGTTTAGATGACATACTACATACTATACATTAGTCAAGCCGTACTGTGATTTATAGAAGAACAAAACTTACCGGGATAAACAAATAAGGCACCCTCCTCTCGTACTCCTTCCAAGCCTCCCCGTACTTCTCCCTACACTTCTGAACGTCTCTCATAGCCCGATGCGAGATCATGACAGTAAAAAAGACCGAATAGAACCACGGAAACGGGCTGTCAAATCCAGTGATCAAGCCCCAAGAAAGCGCAAAGAACAAATCACAAGAATAATGCACTTTCCTTGCCATCCCATACCACCCATCGCAGAATATCGTATCACCGTTTGCAAGTCTGATGGTTTCGGGATGATAGATTTCCTGCCAGGGAAGCTGGGGAAAAGTACGTCTCTTCACGAAGGTCCCCCGCTCCATCATTCGGAACGAGTTCTTCTGGCCGTTCGCGGTATCCCATACCCAGTACACAAATATATAGGTGAGGAAAAAGGCAGTCAGCGCGTACTTATTCCAAGCATAAAGAGCCGGATCCCGATTCGAGAGATAAAGTATCGTGTGTGCGTAGGAAAAAGGAACACCAGCCATATTCCAAAATGTCAACAGGAAACCAAGTTTCTCCTGATACATATCCCAGGATGTCGTAATGAGATGTTCACCCTTCGCACAGGCATTGGCATATATAAAATGCGCCATAACGATAAACCAGACCTCACCAGAAACAAATCCATATTCGTCGTACTGTCGCGCGGCCGCTGCACAACTAAGCCCAAAGAGTATGAACCAGGGAATCCGCACCTCGTAAAACATCTTGAAATCCAACCACAAGAACCGCGGATTTAACTCGGCGCCCATGAAGAAGTCGTAGATTGGATACCCAGTGATCCTATGTTGTGCATCTCGGTAAAAAGCCGAGAAATACGCGAAGAGGGAGGCGAGGAAGCCGGAGATTATGGCTACGGACATGATGGGACCGAACTCGTCGAGGAATGTGGAGATGGGGAAGAGGCTTGTGAAGTGCAAGATGCCCATTACGAAGATGGTGAGGTAGAAAGAGGTGTATGCTGAGTTGTAATAAAGAAGTTTTTGGCCGCCCAGGTGCTGGAGGGGTTTTCCGTAGCAGGTGAAGCCAGGCATGAAGAGGTAGCAGAGGGCTTCGAAGATGTAATAGGTCCAGTAAATCTTCCATGCTCTGAGGTGGGGGTAGGCTCCAGTCTAGTCTTTGAGGTCAGTCTTGTTATTTTACAGAAACGATAAACATCAATTAAGACAGTATCGGTATACATATTAAAACACAATACCCACGAAACACCAGACCATACAAGTATCCACTCCCAACTCCAATCACCCCAAGAGCAAAACCAGAAATAAAAAGAGAAACTCACATAAACTAAACCCCACATCTGCTTCACAAACGCCCAAAACGTCTGGTCCTTATCCGGAACTGGGAACTGTCCATCATAATAGGTAGCCCCAATCCAAAGATAATACATCAACACCGGCGACCCAACAATAATAACCGAGGCACCAAACGAGCCCCCAAACTCGAAATGTCCTGAGTGATCAACCCTGTGATCCATTCCTTCGCGCCATCCGCCAGTCTTATGCTCCTTTGCAAAATCATCGCTTTTGTAGTTGCCAGGAAACCTTTCGTTTAACTCCTTGGGAACTTGTTGTTTGGACACTTTGGTTCCTTGGGAGGTAGCTTTGGCGACCATTTTTTGGATATGGATATTTGTCTATATCGTTGTGTATAATACAGTTGCAGCACCCTTTGGTTTCTACTTGGGTGCAATCCTGAACTTTGGGAGGCAGCTCGCCTACAGACTCTTGCGCCAATTCCAACTCAATTCAGATAAAACAGGCAGCCGGACCAAAAGAAAAAGTGTGATGAAAACTAGATAAAAAATGGACCACTACCGGAGTATTAGTACTTACTAATATTCATCTCGGTCCAATGAAGTGTCGTATTTATGTGCCTCAGACGTGCAGTACCAAGCCAGATACGCCATACACGGTAGCATGTCCGATTCGCTATAGATGGCTGGGAAAACAAGGTGTGTAAGCAGGGTTCTTTTTAAGTGTACATTAAGCAAATTCTACTCTCGGGAACCAGATAATAGATTGTACTCGTCGGGTTCATAAGTCTGAGTCACCTAACACCGAAATCGTTTCTACCACCTTAAAATCTCTACAACTCTCACGTATTTATACTTACGTACCTAAGATTGTTGCCCAGTAACTGTCAGAGGAGGCGTATATAGTAGCTTTAGTTATATTTAGGAGTTGTGTTGTGTAAATCTTAGTTGTATAAGCAACATCGGCGTTAGGTAACTCAGACATATGGACCCGACGAGTAGGTAGAATGTTGTCGACGACTACGCTACCTAGTCTTGGAGGACGTCCAGAATCTGGTTGATGTAAACTCAGAACCCTGCTTGCACTCCCTGTTGGACCACACATCTGCTGCACCTATAGTAACAATGCATCTAAAGATTTCAGCCAATCAAATCAACACAGTTTTAAGATATTCATCGCTGATTGTAGATTATTTTCTGGGAGATGATTGTGAAAGTGACAGCTATTTGAGAGAACATAGGCGTACCTCAGAGTATAGAAGAAGAACCTGGACACCTTCAAGGCTTCAAGGGTACCAATTGAAGGCTATATTAACGTGAAAACATATTTAGTTTCGGTAATATAGATCTATCACCCAGCGGCAAGTGCTACCCCCCCCATTCTCCTCCGAAGAGTAGAGCTTTCATTATCCTCAACATCTGTCTCAATCTCCATCTGCGGTCTATTTTTGTTTAGTCCCTCTAGAAGCGTACAAGCTTTGCAAACTTCTTGACTGGACATGTATCCGCACTTTTTGCAAGAACCCAAAGTCTGCTTGACAAGCTTGCGACCTGCATCCTTCCTACCTGTCTTTCCAGTCTTGGGATCGTGTCCTTTCTTCTCTGGGGGATGAATATGTGCTGTACTCGATGCCAGCGAAGACACGTCAATTTCTCTTGAAGCAGCCTCTTCATCTTGCTGTAACTTCTTTTCCATATCAGCCATTTCTCCGCCGCTATTCCGGCCATTCGAACTTCCACAGCCACCTGCACCTTCTCTCTCGCCATCAGCACTTGATAACGAGACTTTCTGGCTTTTGCATTGACTGATTCCTGTCACTTCCTCTGGGACCAGCTTTGCCATATCCTCTCCACTCCTCACGACATCGAGGATTGCGCTCGGTCTGACTCGCTCCAGGTTTTTGATAAGACTTCTGGCACTTCCTCTGAAAGCCTCTGGACTATACAGACACTCTGTGGTGAAATAATCGAGCTTCTTGTGGTGTGCGTAGAGAACAATTTCTTTCTCATAGGCATACTTCAACGGCTTGCTTCTTCGTACATCGCTTGCAGAGTCTCCAGTGACAATACTGGTGCTCCGAGCGAGACGTGGCAAATCTCCTCGTAATAAATTCATTAGGATAGTTTCCGCGATATCGTCCGCATTATGTCCTGTAACAACATGATTTATTCCAAGCATTTTTGCCCCTCGGTCCAGTGCCTGCCGCCGAAATACCCCGCAGTATGTACAATTTCCCTTTTTGCCAATAACCTCAACCACTTGGTCCATGGTCCACCCGTATAATTCGTCGTATCCGACAATTTTCAAGGGCATGTCATATTGCACTGCGTTGCGCTTGACCGTTTCGAGAGAGTCATCTCGATAACCTTTGATCCCTTCGTCGATACTGAGTAAAACTAAATCCAGGCCATAATCGTATCGTTCGTTGAGGGTCTTTAAGACCGATGCCAGAACAGTCGAATCCTTTCCCCCAGAGGCGCCGATTGCTATTCGGTCTCCGCGCGAGAACAGGGATGTGGAGGTGATTGTGTGGTGGATTTCCGCCTCAAAGATAGAAATAAAACATTCTCTGCAGAGTTTCTGGTGGTTCTTTGGTCGTATAATCAAGGCGCGAGCAATTTGGCAGATGGCGCATAATGTAGGCGCCATGATAAATATGTAGGAGTAATGAGGACTCTAACGCCTCAAAATAAGTCGGATGGCGGAAAAGATTGTGAGGCCTGTCAGAGTCAGAGAAATCATCTTAGGCGCGAGGAAAGAACGGCGCCCCGGCCAGGACCTTGCCCCTCAATCACGTGTGTATGCCAAGATATATAGGGATGTGGTCCCCAATCAGCCGAAGAAAGCCCTCCGCACAAATCTAATTTAAAATCCCACGAAACTTTTCCTCTCTCTCTCCCGATCATCGACAACCACCACACGACAATCGCTGCGACATTTTCAGCGACACGATCCCATCATGGTAAGCTATGACTTGATGTCCTTTATATCTGATACTTGACGCTCTTTATTCGCCGCCGCCTCTCTCCGACCTCTACGAGCAATCGCACGTCGAGATGCGTATCCCGTCAACTGCCTTCGGGCGTTGATGATGATTTGGCTTGAGCTACATCTGCGCAGAAATGCCAGTGTGGTCTCTTTAGAGTTCAAAGAAGATAATTGGTGATCACATTCGCTGATGTCTTCTTTTCTCAATGATAGCCTCCAAAGTCCGGAAAGAAGGCTGCTCCAGCCCCATTCCCCCAGTCGAAAGCTGGTGCGGGTGGAAAGAAAGCCCCAAAGGTACGTAGTTGCGCATTCCCTTCGCAATTTTTCAGATGCTTACTTGGTGCCAGAACCCTCTCATCGAGAAGCGCACCCGAAACTATGGCATCGGTCAAGACATCCAGCCTAGACGAAATCTCTCTCGTATGGTGAAGTGGCCCGAGTATGTCCGTCTTCAACGCCAAAAGAAGATCTTGAACATGCGCCTCAAGGTCCCACCTGCGATTGCTCAATTCCAAAACGTCCTCGACCGCAACACCGCCGCCCAGGCATTCAAACTCCTCAACAAGTACCGCCCCGAGTCAAAGGCCGAGAAGAAGGAGCGTCTCGTCAAGGAGGCCACCGCCATCAAGGAGGGTAAGAAGAAGGAGGATGTTTCCAAGAAGCCATATGCCGTTAAGTACGGTCTCAACCACGTTGTTGGCTTGATTGAGAACAAGAAGGCTGCTTTGGTCCTCATCCCCAACGATGTTGACCCAATTGAGTTGGTTATCTTCCTTCCAGCTCTTTGCAAGAAGATGGGTATCCCATATGCCATCATCAAGGGTAAAGCCAGACTCGGCACAGTCGTCCACAAGAAGACTGCTGCTGTCCTCGCCATCTCCGAGGTCCGATCTGAGGACAAGAGCGAATTCTCAAAGTTGGTTTCCGCCATCAAGGAGGGTTACAGTGACAAGTTTGAGGAGGCCAAGAGACACTGGGGTGGTGGTATCATGGGTGCTAAGGCCAACGCACGCACTGAGAAGAAGCGCAAGGCTCTTGAGAGTGCTATCAAGATCTAAGGGATGGGATGTATTCTTGATTGGGCTTTTACCGGCGTTTTTTACGATATCATGGCATTGCGAGGTAAGGGATTTGTAGTTAGGAAAAAAGCTACAGCAAAAATTCCAGACCAATGATACTGTACTCTTGGCAATTTCATCAAATGATTTTCCAATTTCAGACAAGCTGGCTTGTGTTGCTTCTCTTTCTTTTTCATTTGAAATCATGACTTGAAGTTGTGTATGGTATGCGTGAACAGGCAAACGCTATCGACAGTGGCGGCCTGTAGTCAGATGAACGTCTGCACAGGTGATATCGTAGTGAACCAAACTTAAGAAGTATGCTGGGGTGCGTGGGTTTCAGTACGGAACGGTGTGAACTGGAGGCTCGTCCTGGTACTCGCTAGAACTACTTGTGCATAGTCGAGTAGAAGTTTGCGATAACCGGGGTACCCGTAGAAAGCTGTTCTTCGATGATCTAGAAACTGCCTAGCCCCTAGGTAGCCTTGTCAACTTCTAGGCACTCCACCCATACACCGGAGCATCCTTCTTGACTTCGATTTACTACGACGTATCGATATTTATGTCGGCGCTCGAGTCACGTTTCAAGCGAGGAGGATCGTAAACCACGCTAATGATCGATCGTTACCAGCGGTGATGTAGAATCAGCATGTATTTTCAATTAAAGATTAACAAGGGAGTACTTAAGTACAGCATCACTGCGGCTAATGGTTGTTTGCAGAAAAACTGTTCGGTACCGTCCGGAGATTTATAGACGGCTGTACGCATGTTGAGCACGCCAAGGCGAGACGATACACAGTAACACAAGGCCCAGTCCCGTCGCTTCTACCTTCGTGTTTCCGCGGCCGCCTTCTCTTTAATGTTTACTTCTTTCTACAGAAATGTGCATATCCTCGGATCCCCCACCTGAGTCGCTGTAGCGGTACATATCATGAGCGTGCAGGCGGCTGAAGCGGTAGTCATGAGACATCATTGTCATCGGCAAAATGCCTCACTCAAAAAGACGATTTTCTGAAGGCATTCCACCAGTAGTCCCGTCCCGGTTGTACCTGAGAGAAAAACGGGAGTTCTGGGCGCCCTTTTTAAGCAGCTTGGCCAACCACTCAACAAAAGCATAGTGTCGCACCTACAATTGCACGTACTTTGAAGGAAAGTGCGCAAGTGCTGTTTGAGGAAAAGATCATGGAGAACCTGGATGCAATCTTCTTGGCCGCAAAGCCTTTCTCTTGCCTGTTTGGTGACTCGGCGATCCCATTACGTCAAGAGCGTTGCTCTTACCTACTTATACCTACCTTACTAGTAAGATCTTACTTTTACGCTGATTCGGCCGGCAGTAGCGATCTTGTATGGAGCTGCCCCTCGTAGTTCTTCTACCTAGACCTCTAGCTGGTTCAGACCTACATGTACCCAACAAGGCGGGCCGATCTGATTGATTGTCGCATGTTTGGCAATCACGTCTCGGACAACCGATTGAGTCGGATTGACCCCCCTCGCCTCGCTTGCTTCCTTCCCCACGCGCTTCCCCATCCCATATTTATCTGCGGCTCCCCGCTCAACACTTCTCTCCCGTCATTCTCGTATGATCTTGTTTACTCTATTCTACTATTCCCGTCTAGACCTCAACTCGAAAACTGTTAAAACATTCGTCCTAGAAACGATACAATCAGCAACTCTTGATTTTGCAATTGACGGTTCTCATTGGTCAACGCTTATCGTAGCCACCTGCACACCCCTCCATCCAGCCAGCGCAGAAACCCGAGACAGAGATTTCGAAGACATTTCTACCATCACAAATTCCGAGTCCTACAAATACCTCCTCTAACCTATTCTTCTTCACTCTTTCACTCTTCATCTTTTTGTACATATTACTGCTGTCGAGTTAAGGCAAACGCAAGAACTGCTATTCACAATGGCCTCACCTACTGGACAAGGTTCGTCGTCTTTTCCGACATCGCATTGACTATTTATACTTTATTCAATCCTCCCCCAAGCTCAACGCCGAGTCCCTCTTCGCATCCCCCCTCAACATCATCTTGACGCTCGATTACGATACTCATACATACGGCAAGATTCAAAATGGAAACTAACACGGGAGAAGACAAATTCACATACGCCCTCAAATCCAACGATGCGTGGGCCAACTACAAGGGCCACCAAAACCCTAGCTACTTCCCTGAGATGTCTAAGGGTCAAGCGCCACAAATCCGTATGTCCTTGCCGCCTCTCCCTTTTACCCTGAGATCCAAGATAGAATACGGACTAATATATACTCAATAGTCTGGTTTGGATGCAGCGATTCCCGAGTACCCGAGACAACCCTCATGGGCCTCCAACCCGGCGATGTCTTCACCCACCGCAACATCGCCAACATCCTTTCCCCAACGGATCTCAACTTTCTCTCCGTCCTCGAATATGCCGTCGCGCACGTAAAAGTCAAGCACATTATCCTCTGCGGACATACTTGCTGCGGTGGTTGTGTCGGCGCTCTTTCTGACGGCCGAATTGGCGGCGTTCTCGACGCATGGCTCACCCCCCTAAAAGGCGTACGCGCTGAAAACGAGAAGGAATTGAAGAGCATTACCGACGATGGTGCACGGGCGCAACGATTAGCAGAGTTGAATGTCCAGCGAGGAGTCCAGGTCCTGATGAGCAACTATGTTGTTGCTGAAGCAATCAAGGAGCGGGGCTTGACTGTCCATGGTATCGTTTACGATATTGCTTCTGGCAAGCTCAACGATTTGGGAATCGGATCTGGAGCCAAGAACAGCCCACTGAAGCCAGGAAAGCATGGTGTTGACGGCACACAAGAAGCCGAGTATGAAGTCGTCAAGGGAAAGCATGGAGTACTTGTTTTCAATGGCGATGGCGCTGAAATGACTGTTCAATGAGAGGGGAATGATTGGAATGGCTGTGCCATGCAATCTGCATGCATGATGTACAGAGAGAAAGACTGAGCGATGGAGTTTGGCGGTAGAATCATACCTGGGGCGAGGAGTTTCAAATAGAATGAGGGACAGGAATGAGAATACTGGCGGGAGTTGGGATTGGGGTCATATGAAGCTCTAGGGAGGTGACTATCGGGAGGCTCAACGCTTTTGCTTGATGCCAGGCGTTTTTGCTTCTATGGATGTATTCCGCATAGAGAATCTCCGTTTGCTTTTTACATAGCTTGATGCTTTGCAATGAACAAACCTACTCTTGTCTATTGTGTTGCCTTTTGGTATTCTGTATGAGTCTGATTATTGTTTTGGGTACTCAGTACAACATTCAAACCCGACGCATTTAAAAACACCCAATATATTTCACATGCTACAGAATGTACGTAGGTCGGGCCGTCAACTCCGATCTCGAGCCGACAACCTCGCCTGAACCACCTCCTCTTTCGGCATTTATACGGAGTACATCGTCTCAAAACTGAGAGAACAAGATGAGAATCCTACCTCAAGTGAACAAGAAATTCAACCCCCTCTCACGTCCCAATCACCGCTATCTCTCCATCAAGAACAAAATCAGTCCCCACATCCGACAATCTCATTCTCACTCCCAACGACATACACTAGATAAAATGACATCCTCTCAAATCACCAAGCTCAAAGAATACAACGCATGCGACATCTCCGACGCCCTCCTCAAACTCCAAGTCCCCAACTCGGGCTTCCTTTCTGATCTCGTACTTCGGAGTCCCCCTCCTAACTCCCAGGATACCGGTATCATCATCGCACCAGCATCCACCGTGACGTTCGTCTCGAAATCCCATCATGCCGCTCAAGCTGGGGATGTGGGAAGTGAGAGTGAGAGTAATATCCCGAAAGACAAGCACTGGGTCGATCTCTGTGTACCTGGGAGTATTGTCGTTATGTCCCAGCCGCCGGCGCAGAAATGCGCGGTTCTTGGGGGGATTATGGGGGTGAGGATGGGGGTTCTTGGGGTGAGGGGG
>CAJVRM010000573.1:141232-194517 GCA_911693285.1 Hymenoscyphus albidus
ATGGGGGTTCTTGGGGTGAGGGGGGTGGTTGTGCAGGGAAGGGTGAGGGATTTGGGGGACCTTGGGGGTTGTGGGTTGACTGTTGTTGCATTTTCTCTCTTTCCATTTTTCCATACTTCATGATACTCTTATCCTTTCCTCTTCCTACTCCCTGCCTCTCCCCTCACTAAATCACAAAAATCGAGTTTCTCACTGACAGTGCGTGAGATAGGTATGGTCCCAAGGCACATCGACCGTAGGAGCGGGTGCAGAGGCCAAACCGCACGCTCTACAGACGACACTCGATATCGAGGGGACGAAGGTGACGCCTGGGGATTTGGTGTTTAGTGATCCCTCGAATGGGGTGGTTGTTATTCCGAAAGAGAAGGTTGGGGATGTGCTGGATTTGCTGCCCGGGCTGGTGGGCGCTGATGAGAGGGTTAAGGAGGCGGTTGAGGGGGGGATGGATGTTAAGGAGGCTTTTGAGAGGTTTAGGTGAGAGGGAAGGGAGGGGAGGGAGGGTAAAGGTGTTGAGTGTTTCTTCGCTTCTAGAGGGACATGGAAATCGGATTATGATGTGACTGATGTGCTTGGTTAAGCGAGTGTCTGCTAGAGGGAAGGGAGGGGAGGGAGGGTAAAGGTGTTGAGTGTTTCTTCGCTTCTAGAGGGACATGGAAATCGGATTATGATGTGACTGATGTGCTTGGTTAAGCGAGTGTAGGGAGGGGGGCTTAGTAGGAAGTATTTTTATCACTTTATTTGTCTATCACGCAGAAAATACATGTTAGAGCTGACAATTGAGGAACAGAATTGCGTCAGTCAAGCATTTTTGAATGGTCATTCTCGTGAATATTCAAGACTCGAGCAAGCTCAACCCTCATTCAAATGAATACCAAAAGGTCGCCAAACCAGCTCCTCAAAAACCCCTAATACCCTTGCCTCCCATCCTTAGGCACATACCCCTCCTCCAAATACTCCACATCCTCCAGCGTCAACCCCTCCGCACTAGCAAACCTAACACTCTCCACCGCCTGATCAATCCTCTCCTTAGTATTCAGCCCAATAATCGGGTTCACGGATTCCTTCCCTAGACACCAGGCTATGGCAATCGTCGCCATCGAGACGCCCTTCTTCTTCGCGAGCTCTTCAACCCGCAAAATGCACTGCTTGTCCATCTCGGCTTCCTTGCCGCGGATCATGCCTTTGAGTGCCCAGTCGGATTTCTCGCGCAGCGTGTCCCGGCTGTCGTAGGGTCGCGAGAGAGCCCCGCGGGCCATGGGCGACCAGGGGATGAGTCCTATGCCGGCGTCGCGGCAGTAGGGGATCATTTCTCGTTCTGTGGTGACAACTTGGTCAGTAGGTTTTAGGCTATGGTGGATGGGAGGAATGGACCTTCTTCTCGGTAGAGGAGGTTGTAGTAGTTCTGCATGGAGATGAATTTATGCCATCCCTTCTTATCTGCGATATTCTGCAACGTCTGGAATTCCCATGCGAACATCTGGTATACCGTACATTAGTACTCACACAACACAATCAAAAGAAGGAAGGCGGAAGGGACTCACACTACTAGCACCAATATACCTCACCTTCCCACTCTCAACAACATCATTCAACGCCCTCATAATCTCCTCCCGAGGCGTCTCCCTATCCAACCGATGAATCTGCAACACATCAATATAAGTCCCCAACCGCTCCACACTAGCATCTACCGCATCCAGAATATGTTTCCGACTCAGTCCCACGCGATTAACCAGTTCTCCATCATTCGGCGCCATAAAGTTACTACTATACTCCCCATCCTCCACCACGGGGAAATAACACTTCGTTAATACGACCACCCGACTTCGAGGTATCTCGTACTTCTTCAGGGCCTGTCCGATGATACGTTCTGATTCCCCGTGTGAGTACCCGTCCGCTGTGTCCCAGGTGTTGATCCCGACGTCGTAGGCGTGTTTTAGTAGTGGGAGGGCGTCGGAAGCGTTGAGGACCCAGTCGTACCATTTTGAGGAGCCGAAGGACATTCCGCCTAGGATTACTTTGGAGATTTTTAGGCCGGAGGTGCCGAGGTTTGTGTATTCCATCTTTTCTGTTTTCTGAGGAACGGTTCCTTTTGTTCGTTTTTCGTGTGTTTTTGGGAATTGAGGTTCGTGGATTGTTTTTGTTTGTGAGTGAGGGGTATGGTAAGTCAAATGTATGGATATATAACGAAGCCAAGTATAAGAGGTTTCTTATAGATCCTATGAAGAAAGAATTGTCTTCCTTGGCCTGCCTTTGTCAAATCTTCAGGCTCACACCGAGGGACCTCAGAAGCATATATATATTTGCTAAAGGGTCTTTTCCCCATAGTTAACTCCATCTTTTAACTCCATCAATCCAGACCTGGTGGGGTTGAACTTTTAAGGTTAAAAACAACTCCACAGGTGGAGTTGTGTGGAGTATCCACGACTACGTCCATGTCACCATTTCGACTCGGAACTATGGGTTGTAGAAGTGACTTGGCTGCGGTCTGTGGTCTGGAGTGGTTGGTTGTTGATGAGAGGTTTCTAGTTTATATACTTGAGAGTAGAGTACCGTGATAAATCGTCTCTATAGCATTTGGGTGGGACGACAGTGGATAGCGCTCAAGAGTAGCAGAAGTTGGCAAGATTACCTTTTCGGCCACTCACAGGTTAGCTTTCTATAGGCCCCTAGGTAGCACAATCCAACTGTGATCTTCGACGTATAAGATGGCAACCTAAGAAGGCCTTCACCGCAAACTTCTAGCTACTCAGAGTCTCCGGACAACCCTTGGTACCATCCACTGTCGTCCCACCCAAATGCCATAGAGACGATTTATCACGGTATGTGAACGGATGTGGGCTTAGTACTATACTTTATATAGGATAGTAGGGGCTGTTTTTTTGGTATCTAATCATGCATGTCCACATCTATGAAATCTCCACCGATCGTTTTCAACTTTTCTGTACAAGATACCTACATACCAACTACCGCATTATCTCTACCCATAACAAGAGCGGTCCCTATTTTTTTGAAAAAACAAATCTCTATTCATCTTAATACCAGTACCTATGACCCTCGAATGCGTTGTTGTGGTTCAATCATGGTAGTAATAATAGCGTACCATACTAAATCCGCGGATGATCCCGCACATGAGAGGGGACGTCGACCTTAGCTCCAAAAACTTCTTTTCTTCTCGGAAATGCCGCGGATGTTATGGTATTTACGAAGTACGTGGTTGTTTTGAGTATTTGGGGGCGATGAAGTGGTTCTAAGTAGAGTTGTACTCGACTTTAGGACACATATATTTTTAGACTTGTTGAGTTGTTGAGATGTTCTGAGTTTTTTTGTTGGTTTTGTTGGTTTTCGGATTTAATGCACTACTGTACAGTATTTTCCACTGCCACCACAAAGAAGGAGAGGTCCTCATTACGATGTGTTGGAGATAGCATATCTCGCTGAGCTTGCAAGTACCGATACCCTCCAACCCGATCCTAGTAAACTCCGAAATCTGATAGTCTCACAAAACACAGCAATGAATAAATCTGATTCACTCGTCGTACATCAATGGAATTTACAAAGTTTATCCTCGCGCCCGTACCCCTGCAATTCTTTGCTGCCCCTCGCTAACACGTCACTTTCCCACCCCGCTTCCGCCTTCCGACCCCCTGAAAGGGGAGCTCGATAAGGTTTCTCCCAGCACGGTACAACCCTTATTTGCAAAGCGCGTTGGCAAACGATACCGTTACTATATCCGTCATAATATGAACTCGATACGACCGAGGGGACTGGGGTTGATGACGATATAAAATCTTTGGTATTGAGTACGATTTGGATACGATTGCCAGAAGGAAAAAGCTCCCCAAGAAAGCGATACAGAAGCAAAGATGCCACTCACGATCTTGTCGGATTCGGACGTCAAAGAGGTCCTCCATAGCCTCGATAGACAAGATGTGGAAGTCCTGCTGAGCTCCTTGAGAGAAGCTTTGCATGAGTATTCGACGGGGACGAGTACCGACGGAGCGTGTTCGGGGAACCAACCTGAGAGGACGGTCATTGAGTCTGGGAAGGGGAATACGACGCTGTTCATGCCGAGTACCAGTTCTTCAGGAATCGGGATGAAAGGTACTGACCATCCCCTCCAATTCCACTCCCAAATACATGGTAGACACATACTAACCCTCTACAAAGTCGTAACCCTCGCAACCGCCTACCGCCCTCACTCCCCCATCACCTCCCTCAACGGCACCCCTCCCAAGATCCAAAACAACACAAACACCACCCCCCAAGGCGCCCTAACCCTCATGGGCAGCGACGGGAAACCCTTCGGCTTCCTCAACGCCGAAGAACTAACCGCCTTCCGCACCGCCCTCGCCTCCTCCCTCCTCGTCGCGCGTCGCCGGAAAGTAAAAAACATCGTCGTCTTCGGCGTAGGAAAGCAGGCATACTGGCACATCCGCCTAGCCCTGCTCTTACACGGCTCAACCATCAAACAGGTCCAATTCATCAACCGCTCCTTCTCGGACCGTGCGAAGGAGTGTATGCGCGCCTTCATCGGACATGATGGCGAGACGAAGGAGAAAGAGGGATGGGCCGGTTGTAAATTCGCGATGATGACGCGGGATTACGGCGAGTATGAGAGGATGGTGAAGGAGCAGATACGGCAGGCGGATGTGATCTTTACTACGACGCCGAGTACGGCGGTGTTGTTTGATGCGACGATTCTGACGAATACAGAGGGGAGGAAGAAGGGGAGATTGATTGTTGCAGTGGGGAGCTATACGAAAGAGATGATTGAGGTTCCACCTGAACTATTGGTGCAAGCTACGAAGAAACATGGTGGGGGTCATCATTTCCACAAGCACGCCGAGGAAGGAGGGGTCATCATCGTCGACACACTATCCTGCGTTTCCCAAACGGGAGAACTAACCCAAGCGGGCATCAAAGAGGTACAAACCGTCGAACTCGGCGAACTCGTCATGTTAGAACGAATGGACAGCGACGACGACTCCCTCCTCACCCCCACCGACTCCCCCCCAACAGAACCCACCCTCGAGCCCCTTACCCCCATCGACGGCAAGCAGCCCAAATCCCTCTCCTCCATCTTCGGCACCTCCTCCCCTTCAACATCCACCTCCCAAACCCCCTCTCGAAGATCGTCTTTCAAACTCCATAAACGCTCCTCCTCGACTTCCACACCGCCACCTACCCTCAACCACCACCGCACGAATAGTACGAGCAGCAGCGGTACGCGCAAGAAGAAGAGTAAGAAGCAGACGGAGAGGGAGCATGAGATGTGTCGGTGGCTGGCGACGGGCAATGTGGTGTATAAGAGTGTGGGCATGGGATTGATGGATTTGGTGGTGGGGAGTGATTTGGTTGCCCTGGCGAGGGGGAGGGGGGTTGGGGTTGTGGTTGAGGGGTTTTGAGGAGTGGTGTGTGATGTGTGATGGGTTGATAAGGGGTAAGGTTAGGTTGGGTTGGGTTGGGGATATGGGTAGAGGGAATGGAGCTATGAGACTGGAGGTGTTGGGAAGCTTTTTTCTTTTTATCGATTATTGGTTGGATGTTGGATATTGGATACCCTGGGATTAGTGGATGAAGTCATGAGTCAATGATTGAGAAAATAAATGGTAGCGTAGATGAGGAATTAGAATTGTACTCGGTGATACTATACACTAATCTTGAACAACTTTTCTTGTAAGATGTGAGGTTATAAACTACCTACACCTTTTGAGAATTCAAGGGTTGTAGGAAGGTAGTATCTTCCAGAGTGTACTTGAGTTATTTACCCTTACCCTTACCCTTACTTACTTTCTTAATACATTAGGATGTGAGTTACTTATATAACATCGAAAAATATATAGTAATCAATAGTATACAGTATTAACAAATTATTAGGCAATAAATATCGGTAAATTAATTAACTGATACTTTATTTGTTAGAAATTTACTTTACTTGGAATTAGTATAACACATGAGCAACATAAATCAAATTTGCTAAAAGAACTATAGGTACTAATGAAAAAGTAAAAGTAAAGAGAAAAGGTAGGAAAATCCTATCCCTTCCATCTATTCATCCATCCCTATTACAATACCACATAATATGTTATTCCCGCTCTCCCAAGGACCAGATATGTGTCCAATCCACACAAGTATATCATCTCCCCACCTCCTCCTTTCCATCCCCCTTCTTTCTCCCCCTTCTCAAAACCACCTACTCCGTAGCCTTATACTTCTTGTTAAACTCCCCCACCGCAACCCCAATCTTCCGATACAAAAAATTCCGACTACTCTCCTCAGCAACCGGAACAAACGGCCCATTCGTGCCGCCCCTCAGCGTCAAACTCAAGCCCGTCCGCTCCTTACTAATCGTCTGAATATCCTTGAGCGGGACATCCCATTCCGACGTCAACTTCTTGCTTTTAATGAGCATGATCCGCGAGTACGTAAGCATGACCACGACATCCTCCCGCGGCAGCTCCAGATGCGCAATGTACATCTCGTTAAAGTACTTGCCGTTATCGAGCTGCTTGAGCCAGAATTGCCCTAAGGCTTCGCGTTGCGAGTAGGGACGGACGACGCCGTCGGTGCCGATGAAGCGGGTTAGACGGACGCGGTCAAGTCCCTCGCCGTCGAAGACGGTGGTGGTGTTGCGGATGCCTTCGCTGACGTTGGAGGCGAGGTCGAAGACGCCGATTGCGGGTTTGGTTGCGAATCCGAGAACGCCTTTGCCGACTCCTTTGAAGAAACCGGCGACGCCTTCTTGTTCTGCGCCTTCGAGAGGTTTGCGTGCTAGGCCTCCGACGCCGCTTGCGAGACTGCTGACGAAGGAGTTGGCTCCTGCTGTGACACCGTAGAGTGCGTGCTTGGGACGATTTCTTGATCGTGTCATGCGGCGACGGTCTTGGAATTGTTTGTCCATTGTTGCCTCAGCAAGACCCTTGGCGATACTACCAGTGACCTTGGAGAAGCTGTCAGAGAAGCCAAAGACGGACTTCTTTACGAAACTGGTAGCACCCTTTGCAATTCCGATACCAAGTTGTTCAGGTCTATCTGCCATGATGAAGCCTTGGTATGGCTCGTAAAAGATATCAGCAACACCAGAGCTGAGATTGTTGAACAACCCAACTGGATTACCGAGGAAATCAGCCGAACCGAGAATCTTGTGAACTTGGTAAAGACCTTCCTGCGAGTAATGGTTCGAGACGTTTTGTAGCAAAACAGGCATTGAGACTCGGGCATTTTCCAACATGAGTGCATTGAGACGGACTGGAGCATCGTTGATATTTCCAATAGCCATTGTCAAGACGTTCAAGAAAAACATCAATGGGTTTTTGGACGATGTTTTATCCTCAACGTTGACCCGATCTGTACGTACGAATGACAAGTCGAGCTGCATGGGCTGCAAATTGAGCAGCTCAAAGTAGATATCTTGACCCGATTGTTCTCGCTTTGGTTCTGGAATATCCAAGTTCTCATCGCACAAAACACCCTCGTGTGTTTCTGACCAACTGGCCCCGGGCACTTTCGAGAATTCCAAAAGAGCCAAAACGAAATCTTCATCGATTTCGAGGGTCATCTGCTGTAGCAAAACCGTGGCATATTTGATATACAAGACACCATAAGAATCATCCTTGACTCTAGTTGCTTGAAAATGGACCGACGGATGAGATTCCGTCTCCTTCGTGTTCTTTGGTACCACACTAGGATAGAGGATCATAGGGAATATGCCACCATAAAGTTGGTTGTCCACTTGAATCCACTTGATACCAGCTGTAATTGTTTGGAAAAGTGGAGATTCGGAATACTTGAGAGAAATATCTCTGAATGTAACATAGGCGAGTTCTCTCAGCTGGGCATTGATTAAAGAGATACCAAAACCAGCAAGCTTCAACTGTGCGCGGAATGTGACACCGGTGTCTTGATCCTTGACCTCGAACCCACCAGCAACGCTGCTTGTAGACTCTGATCGCGATTTCTGCTTGTACAAACTCTTGGAAGCCTTGTAGTTCGATAGAATCAACGTCTGAGTAGGACCGTCTGCCGTAACATTCAAGTCGATAATCTTCGACTCTCCTCTCGACCCCTGAGGTGTGTGTGGTGCCGGTATCTTCAGCGGTATCAAGTTTCCAATTTCTGCGAGTTTGATGTGTCGTTCTTTGCCATTCCCATTGATAATCAACTCCTTGACCTTCGCTGCGGGATAATCCCAGGCGTATGGCATGATACTTCTCGGAGGTAGTCGGTATCTGATAGGGCGCCATCCTGAACGATCTTCAGAATCCTCGTCATCAAGATTAGGGTTTGCTTGGAAGAACATAAACTCAGTATCGCTCTCATTTCTCATCGAGAACGGCCAATTCTTTGTCTCTGCACTGAGATGCAAGAATATTGTGGCATTCTCCATGAGCACCTCCACACGAATGAGTCTTTGCCGCTGCCCAGCTTTGGCCAACTTGATATGTGTAGTACCAAGATCCGAAATGTTGAATGGGGATGACCACTGGTTATTTACACCAAGGAAGCATAATGAGAGTTGCTTCCGAGCACTCTTTTGCAAGAAATGAAGCGGTTGCAGAGCTTGAGGTTTCAGCGTCATGCTATCGGACGATCCCGGCTCTCGAACACTGATTTCTTCATCCATACGATTTTTAAGAACAAATCGCGGGGCAAGAGTAACGACCTTGGTCATCTTGTATTTGCCTTCTCCCGATTCTACCGAAATTCCCACATGGATTTCGGTGTCTTGCGAGGGGGATGGCAAAACCACATCAGTGGTACTCCCGATAGCATCGAAACTTTGAGGCTTACTCCAATTGGAGTCTCCGACTTTAAGGATTGCTCGATTCCGCTGGTCATCGCCATTAAATGCAAACATATATGGTAGAGCTTTTCGCCTCTCACTATCTGCCGAGTCTGTTCGGAATTGACCAGCAGCTGTCTTGGCCCCTTGAAGAAGCGATTTTGCTTTAATGTTGATCGCGAGACCAGTCTTGTTCAGTATGACATAGGGGCTATATACGGTAACTCGGAATGCCCCACCGCTGTCGGGTATCTTATGGTAATGGAGCTTGAGACTAAGGGAAAGTCCTTCGCTATCTTTGACAACCAGACTTGACTCCTTGCGATAATCTTCTTGGTTGTTTGAATTTATAATGGCAAATTCACTGGCTTTAAAGACCGTGTCTTGCATGTCGATGCTCATGAGTAGCAGATGAGACAGCTCGACAACATGAACTGGGCTCAATCCTCCTTTGCGAAGGAAATTAGTCCAGTCTTTCTTCGTGTTTTTGTCGTAGATTCGGTACTTGAAGTCATAAGGTAGCAGATTCTCCAGCTCTATGGGGGCAGAGAGCCGTATTCTCATATATGGATAAATGCTAAGAACATATTAATAGATAATTGAGTACAGCAAAAAGGGAAATATACCTAGGTAGAGGGCTGCTCTTGTCATAACTAGCATGCATTTGAAAGAAGAATGGAGGGGTTTGTTTATCGTTTTCACCCTTGCACACCAAGGTTTTCGTTGGTCTTTTCAAGAGATCCTTCCAGAACAATGATTCAGTGGACCACGAGTAGCCAAAGCCTTGATCGGGCCTGATAAGTAGAGACTTCAAGTAAGCAGCCCCGACTGGAGCAGGTCGACTTTCTCCTGGTGCAATCTTCTCAATCTTGAGCAAATGTCCTTCCTGGGCGTCGAAAACTCCCAGCTCAACTGGAATCTGCGTCTTGTTTTCCACCAAGAGAGGTGATCGGAACGTGATACACTTGACATTATCGTCACCGAGCGTAACTTCAACAAGGAGTCGATGAAGAATTTGACCCTTTCGGGGACGCAAACTGTAGATTGTTTCGCCTTCACGGGTGATAGGAATCTTGTTGATGCTATCAAACCCACTACCCTCGAGACGAATACCAACCACTCCTGTACTATTTTCCGGGGACAAATTCTCACGCATCTTCTCCCAATCTTCGAATCGCCAAGGCCCTTCTTCTCCATCCGCCAATTTAGCAGCCATTTGGTTCTCCTCGTCAGAGACATCAGCCCAAATGTTGATGTCAAATCCAGTGTAATTCCTGATTCGATACGGGGCCTCAGTTCCTCTTGGTTTCGAAAGAATATCATCTTCCTGCGTGAGAAAGTCCGCCGACTTAGACGCCAAGGCAATGGTTGCCGATGTAATTGTCAGTTCAAGCATCTTTTCTGAGACCAAATTGACAGACAAAGCATCCGGTGAAGTCTCCTTTGAAACCTCAAGACCAAGTTGCCACGGTTCAATCAGAGGTTCCCATGCCGACTTTGAGAAGTTGTAAATATTGACGAACATATCGATTTTTGTACCTGCTTTCAATGTGCTAGTCCAATCTGTTGCGGTGGTAGTGAAGTTTCTGATACTGAGATCGAGTATTGGTAACTCATGGAGGTCGCCAATCAAGATCACCCTCACTCCATCTAACATAGCAGTGAGTTCCTCATGTTTTCGAATGACCCGTTTTCCTGGCTTATCATTCTTTTGCTGCGATGGTGCAATTGTAGTTGCCTTGGTCTTTTTACCGATTGTTGACAACCCTTTACCACTTGCAGTCCGCTGCTTCAGACTGGAATTAGATGTCTTGAGCTGTTTGGCCTTCTGAGCCGAGGCTGCTGCCGGCGTTTTGTCCTTAGATTCGTCGTCACCAGAAAGCTCAGAGGCTTTCGTTACGATTTGAATGGCGAGAAGAATATCTCGAAGCGACAAGCGTAGAACCAAAGGCTCTATGTCAATATGAATGCTGGTCATATCTTTCTGAGAACTGTCGAGTGACATTTGCATTGAAAAGTCGTCCAGGACACGCAATCGACTGTCCTCGAAGCGATCCATGCGACATAAGAACATGCCCATATGTTGAACCTGAAGGGTCAATGCATGTTGCTGTGCCATTAATATTTGCTTCGTACCAAGAACAATGGCTTCGGAACTCGAGCTAAGAGGATTGGCGATGAGGATGATTTGTGCATTAACCACGTTAACTCTGAATGCTACAGACATAGGAGATCCTGTGGCAACTTCTGATTGTTCACTGCTAGATCTGCTGAGTGTCTTGGTTCTCACCGGCGCGGATCTCCCGTCAACCAATGCCATGATTGAATCAGTCTCTGACTCTTCCGGAGAAGAAAACATGCCTTCTTCCTCTGTCAAAGGCTCATCTACTGCAAGACCAGCAGTCACGAAAGACTGCAAAGCGAAAATGTAATCAAGTGCAAAGATAACCCGAGGGCTATCGATGGCCACCATGGCAATAAGACTGCGTTCTTTTCCGCCAGAGATAGTCAAGCTCGCCATGAATTGTTGAACATCCTTGTTCAGTGAAGTCATGATCTTTCGAAATTTGTTCGTCTCTTTAGTCCTACTATCTTGTATGGTAAAAGATTGTATCAGCAATTCAGACTCTAAAGAACCGTCTGTCATCATGCGAAGTTTGACTTTGGTATCGTCGAGCGAAAATTTGGATAAACTGGAAGCATCAAGATCTCCAACAGGTTCGTCTTCCTTGGCCATAATAAGCTCCAGTCCAATGGTGTGCAGATGGAATGCAGAATCAAGTTTAGTCCAGCTTTTCGCGGGAGCTCCCAACTCCGGTCCAAGGTCAACAAGAGCCTCAGAACTTCCAGATGAGTCTTCACTTGGTAATGTTCTCGCCTTTTGGAGGGTCGACGCTGGTACTTCATCACTGGCTGACTTTTCGTCATTAACAGGATCAGAAGCAAAAGCGGCTGGTACTGATCTCGAGAGCTCCAAAAGAAATTTGAGTTGCAATTGAGTAAGGCGCAGATTTAGGTCGGTCATGCTTCCATCGATTTCCAACTCAGGCCGCTTGGAACCGTCGACATGCTCTGCATAGATAATCTTAAAGGCAAGATCCACTTTATCAATAAGCTCGAGCTCTTCTGATTTATCTCCATCGAAGTAGAAATCCGATGTTAGACGAATGTTTCTGATACCTGCTGACAGATTCATGGCAATGGCAGAGTCTTCTGAATCGTCCAGCGGAACAAATTTGTTCTCAGCATATATCTCTCCCAGATATGCTGTTATCAAATCACGCTTCGGGCGACCGGCGACCATGTCTCTTGGGAAGACAACAATTGGAGTCTTGATATTGATATCAAACTTGATACGGTTTGCATTTTGTTGGATCTGGGAAGCTTGATTTGCCGCAGCTTGTCTTGCAGCATTGAAAATCGCTTGCATCTTTCCAAACTTGACCAAGAAATCGATAATCTTTCGGAATGGCTCCTCCAAGAAATTCAACTTGATAGACCCGGCACGGAGGAAGATAGAAGAATCGTATCCAGGGTAGGCAGTGCCCTCAGGGTCGAAAGTCTCGTAGCGGAAATCAGCAAGATCGTCCCCCTGGATGGTAATCAATTTCCTCAGGTTTGAGTCTGAAGATGCTCCCTGATTGATGTCATCAAGCAAAGATAAATCACCCAATTTAGCTCCGATGCGCAAGGTTTTGCCCATAACAAAAATCCCGACATCAGCTTCATTTAGTGAAAGAGTAGCAAGGCGAATTCCATCATTATTGAGAATGAGCCTGATACTCTTGAGGTCGACTTTGATTCTGACAGAGCTGGTGTTGTTGTCCTGGGAAGCGACGGCAGGCTTTGCAACTTGATGCTCTTCATTTTCTTCATCCAATATTTCCTTAGGTGCGGTGATCGCTGGCGCTGGGCCTTCAACTGCCGATTCATTGTTGGCAAATGTGACCAGAATAAAATCCAGAAGTGTAAGGAGGGTTTTTCTAGTGACAACCAAGTTGATAGTAGATATGGCCACGTCAATATTCACTTCGACCCCTTCGTATTTTGGCATAAACTCGGGCGATTCTCTTTTGACCTTGACAATTTTCACACTCACAAGATCCTTGGGAGTCTCGGAATCTTCATCACCAGATGATAGAATAGACTTGAACTCCGCAGGCGGATTGTCTACGTAATCGTCCAAGACCAAAGATTCAAGGGACGTCTCTATGATCAAATCAAATGGTCTTACTACAAGATCAAGTGAGAAGTTTTCCGCAACGAGTTCAGCGAGAAGTTGATCTGGCTTCCTTCCTTCGGGATCGCTTCTGAATAGAGAACCCTGTAGACGATCCACCTCGAATATGAGCTGGAAGTTCCGTTGTTGGATCCTAAGCTTCTCGCTCTCCGACTCATCAGTTGCGTCTTGGAACTCTGCGTCATCAGAGTCATCGGAATCGTCTTCGAGAATTATTGCTTCCTGCGGAGAAAAACTGAATGAGGTAGATTGAGACCTCTCACGCATGTCCTTCTTCGAAATTGTGCTCTGTGTTCTAGGTCGTGGGGTTTGCACCGCAGTCTCCCCATCTGACTCTTCTACAGCTGCTATATCTTCGTCCAAGTTTGGTATTGCGACTTCTAAGATTCGCATCAGGCTCTTGTACTTCTTGTCGGATACTGAGGCGTGAAGCACTGGGAGATGCCCAGATAACCGAACTTTTGTAAGATTCGGAGCTTTGGGGATGATAGAAGTCTCCACAGTCAAATCGATGTTGATTTTCTCGACAACATGCATTGACTGCGACTCATCGCGGTTTTCCAACTGAGCCTTTGTTTCTTCGATAGAAGGACCGATCAAGAGTTGGGTTGATGAGAGCTTCACAAGAAATTTGTCGTACATCAAAGATTCAAGTCGCTTATAATCCTCTTCGGTGTATGATTGCCTTTGCTTTGCTTGAACATCTTTCAAAGTTTTCTTGTCAACAAGCTGGCTGGTGACACTAATATGACCTGCATCAAGAATCAAGCAAATGGTTTTCTTCGAAGCTATATTTTCAGGGACAATGATCAGAGGTGCTTGAAGGTCGAGCTTAGCATTAATTGTCTTGTGCTCCTCGAGCGCAAATTCAAGACCGGCTCTGGTTTGCTGACGAAGCCCTTCCACAGTCGCACCTGCACTTTCCATGAGTGCGCCAATTGATTCCATATGTCTCTCAGGGGGTTTGAAGAAGTCAATGATTCCGATGAGGAAGTTTGGATTCCAGATTATTTCCAAGGGCTTCAATTTCCCGGTAAGAGCTAAGTCACTGGCGCCATCAAGAGGATTCTTTTCAAATTGGAAGCTGAAGAATGGGTCGTTTCCGGCCTCCTCATCATGATCACCATCGTTGTCAATTTGAAGTTTCCTTGGTGCTTCTGGGGCATCTTTAACACGGACAATTTGAGTGAAGAGACTATCAGGTGTCGTTCCGTCATTAACTCTGAACCCGCCCAGACTAACATCAGCAAGGAAGGATTCTGGCCTCTGGAGAAACTTGGCTTGGAAACCATCAAAGAACAGACTCAAAACTTCATTGACGTTTTGGTGGGGATCACGTTTGAGAGTAAAACTTCCAGTATTGAGCGAGGCATTGACTTGTAGCTTGACAGTCTCCTTCGGCAGATCAACGCTTTCGGCAAGGGCAGTTTTTTCGTCCCATTCGATAGCATCGTACAGTTCCTTACGCTGTTCTTCGGTCATTGTGGTCTCAGCATCCTCTTCTTCCTCTGCTGGTTTCGAGCCCCAGGCCCACGCGACCCAACCTTGCTTTTGCTTGGTCGTGGTTGCTTTCTTGACCCCAACGTTCTCCTTCTTTAATTGGTTTCTGGCTAACGACCTCCAGAATCGCATGTCTTCGTAATCAAGCTTCCATTCGAGGGCATCAAGTTCTTTGACTTCCTCGGGCGAAAGCTGCTCGGCTTGCTTCTTTTTCTTCTTGAAAAGTTCGATGTAGCGAATTCGGTCATCGCGCCTCTCCTTGAAGTAGGCCCAAGACCAACGCCGATTCCGCTCGTGGATTTTACTCAGAACAGCATCAGCCGCAAATTTGAGCCATGCTCTCGGATCCTCCTTTGGAGATACCCCTTTTGGTTGTAACTTTTTATATTCTTGGTGACGAATAAAGTAGTGGAACAGATCCACCATCATCAAGGCATCTCGATATTGGTCATCGTCCAATACCAATCCAATTTCATCAAACGACAGACCCGCTTTGATATGCGGCCTATCAACCTTTCCGGATTTATCAATCGCAATCTTCGCCGAACCGCTGACTGGCTTCAAGATAAATTGGTGGTTTGCGGTGCTCGGATCCTCTCCCTTCACGATCATCTCCTTGAATTTCTCCAGCATTTCGTCGTGAGAAGCGACCTCCACACCAGGAACGTCTGCTTCTCTGCCAGTTCCCAGTAACGAGCTATCTGTATTCCAGTACACAGCCAGTGCACCCAAAGTGGCAAGTTTATGTGTAGGACCGGCTGAATCTTGAATATAGGTTGGTTTCCATTCGCCATCTGTGCTTATTGCACTGAATTCTTCGAGCGTGAGGCCTAAGGAGAAAGGATGTCCTGGGGCAGATATAGAATCTTCGTAACGAACATGGATGTTCTTGATCTTGATCTGTAGATTATCGACAATCTTGGTCACCAAGCTTTCCGTAAAGCTCTGGTTCTTCTGCTGCTCTTCCTGGCTCATCCCTTCCTGGTTCCGGTCCTTCAGAAGTTCTGCACTGTCTAATTTTTCGATTTTGACAGCCTGTTTCCTCCGCTCCTCTTCCTCCTCGTCATATTCCGCATCTTCTTTTGGTGCAGCCAGCAGGAAAACATCTTCTATTTCAACCTGCACGGGTTGACCCCGCAGATTTGACCATGGTATTTTGAGTGTGAGTTGTCCCAGGTGACCCTCGACCACATTTATAGGAAGCTTCAGCTGGTCCAAAGCTTCTCTGCGTAACTCGAGATCCCGCAGCTTAACATCGCCAGACCATATTCCGACCTTTAGTTGTCCCGGGTCGAAATTCCGTATGTACATGCCCAGAAAGCGGTTGAGCAGCGAGGATACCAGTCCTTCCAACATCTTGACGGTCGGAGGGGGGTTCGACTGGGACTATTCGATCGGGTTGTTCAAGGAGGGGTTGTTGTCTGCATTTGCAGAAGCAAACTCGATCGCAGAGAAGGAATTATTTCGTGCTGTTCATCAGGTAGATTTCAACTCATCATCGGTGTCTTCTGTGTTCGTGCCGTTCGTAAATCGTGTCTCGTCTCGTCTGCTCTGCCTTTTTCGTCAGATGTGATGTGGCGTGGCAGTCAGTCTGTGTTTGCAAATCGCAGATTCCCCGCCAATTGTACTAGGTTGGGCTGCAATGTAGATGGAGAAAGTATCAGGGGCAGAGGTAGCTGTAGCTGTAGCTCTTGACGAGGTGCAATAGGTCAGTGCAATTTGGTGGTTATTGTGGCGGGATTGAGGGCATTCACAGCTGCGTTTTACAGCGCGATAGAATCAAAATGTAGTTTCGAGAAACGCAATTCTGATGATGTAACTTAATACTTCTGCCTACAGTTTTCATCGCAGCTTTTTACTGGCTGTGCTTCTGAAATGTGCCATGCTGTGCAGGGCATTTCCAGGCTTGCAGATCGCACCTACGTCACCTACATGGCCCGTGTAGTTTGTGTATGAGTTCTACAGGGTACAGCTGAGTGAAGCTCTTGCTCTGGAGGGGTTACCTAAGAAATTAATCTCATCTCCCCTCAACACTTTGTAGGACATTACAATACCATTGATTCTTCTCTACTCGTACACTCCCAAGAAACCCCCTCTCCTCTCAATCATCTGTGTGACTTGTTGCGTCGTTGAGCACAATTCACCATCAACAAAGGCAAATTGCGGGGCAGCCTCCGTATTAGAAGACTTGAACCACCTTCTGAGGGATAGGTAAACCGCAAACAACATGTTTCGCACCACTGGAACCCGGACCCTGCTGAGGAGCTTCCCAAGGCCTTCAACTACGAGATCGACTTTCAGTACGACTTCAATTGCTTTGCGGGATCCTACTTCACTTCGTCAGCCGACCAGGAAACGACCTAATACCTTCGTCGCTCCTTGTCAACCTCTTCCAAAGATACCAGCTCTGCTCTATGCAACCAAACCGCAACCACCTTTTGATCTGGCCGATCACAAGGTAGAAAAGGCTATTGGCGAACAGAAAATCCCAGCTGATCCAAAAAATGTCTCCTCTGGCTCCAGTGTTCGCCATATATTGGAGGGTAAACCACCAGCTCAGGGAGGAGACGACATGATGGCAGGAATAAAATCAGATGTCATCACTATCAAAGACACATTCTCCCTGAACGAGGTACCCCGAGCATCGTTATATCTCGGAGCCGCTGGCGTTCTTCCTTATGCAGCCACTTCTCTTTCGACTGTCTACCTGGCTTGGGACATCAACCACAGTCATGCCACTGGCCAGTCCTTTCTTTTCTCGCCAGAGACGGCGCATCAGCTATTGGAAACAATATTCCCAATACAGATTGGATTCGGTGCTATTGTAAGTATCTACTTATTCAGTTTCGAAAACTATACTGAACCCTGATATAACAGATCATCTCCTTTCTCGGCGCCATCCACTGGGGATTGGAATACGCAGGATATGGCGGCTACCAGAGCTACCGCAGATACATGTACGGTGTCATTGCACCAGCAGTAGCCTGGCCAACCCTCTTGATGCCCGTGGAATATGCCCTCATCACACAATTCTCGACGTTTACCTTTATGTACTTTGCCGATGCGCGAGCCACGGTTCGGGGATGGTGTCCACCGTGGTATGCAACCTACCGATTTGTCTTGACATTCTTGGTTGGTGCGTCGATCATCGCGACACTGGTTGGAAGGGGACAAATCGCTGTCTCGGGTCATGGGAAGTTGACGAGTCCTGTTGATTATGTTAAGCAGGATCGTGATGCTCAATGGTTGGCTCTTGAGAAAGAGGAGAAGCAGAGACGTAAGGAGTTAGCTGCTAAGGAAGAGGAAGATGAGGAGGAGGCTGAGGAAGAAGAGGAAGAAGAAGTTGAGGACGAGAAAGATGGCAAGGACGAGAAGTCGAGTAAGAAGGACGAGAAAAAGGATGAGGGAAAGGACGAGAAGAAGGACAAGAAAGATGACGAATCAAGTAAAAAGGACAAAAAGGCCGACGGTGATAAGAAGTGAATGGAGGCCAGGCGTAGTCCAGTTGTCTCGACAAAAATTTAATAGCAGACGCTTATGTACAGTACATGTAAGATCTTACAACTAGGGTTTTCGGGTCGGAGCTGGAGCTGGAGGCTGGATCCGCAGCCCGATCTTCTATTTCCTACTTCATATACAATGAATTAATAGTTTCCATCTGTTTCAATGATACAAGTAGGGGTTTCTGGTTAGGGCTGTAGGCTGGAGCGGTAGTTCTATTTTCTGCTTTATATATAGTATAATGAATTAATATTTATCGTCTGGTTGATTCGATGAGACCAACTGTACCTTGCAAATCGATTTTAATTGTTTCCAGTGGGTATTAGCATTTCATATTTCCTATTTCCTCCATATATATTCAATGAGAATATCATAATGTATGTAGAGCAACTTGTTTTTACCTAGGTAGATAGATGCCTACATAATCCAACCCTCTTTACTACAATATAGTATTCCAACGACGACCTACCTAGTGTTGTTTATTACATGTAAAAGGCGACTTTACTACTTAGTTTACGGTCTGACTCTTAAGCTTCGAATCTGATTCTCGTATTAGCAAAGCGATGCGATGTAATGCTATGCGATGTAATGCTATGCGATGTAATGTAATGTAATGTCATATCGCCAAGTTAGTCATTCGGTCGGTCGGACGCCCGCACGGAGATTGTAATTGATGACTGTACTGTATAGTACTAGCGACCATGCCGTATGTAAGCGTACTGTATGTAAGCATTTGGGGAAGAGGTCGGAGTTCCTGTTTGAAGCGCGATGTGATGTGATGCTATGTGATGGTATGTTGGGGAATGGATAGGGTGGATAGGGTGGGATGGGATGGGATGGAAGAGGTTTGTTTGGCTTTCGCTTTGGATGTTTTTTTTTGTTGTTTTTTGGTATATGGTGCGTAGGGATGGGTTAAGGGGAGATGGGGTTTGAATTTTGGGTATGACATAGGGATTGTTTTATGGTCTAGTATGTGTTATACTTTTTTATAGGGGAAGGTATGTGTAGGTATTTAAAGATGGAAGAGGGGAAGAGGCACTGTACTCGCAGACGTAAGGTATAGAGATATAGGATAAACCAGATAGCTCTATAATTTTAAGATCCTAGAGATGTACTGTACTACTTTGAGGTAGATACAGCGTTCGGTAAATAGCACTCGATTCTGTATGGAATATGAGTATTTCCAGGCCTCCTTACTATATAAA
Source organism: Hymenoscyphus albidus (assembly GCA_911693285.1). NCBI lineage: Eukaryota > Fungi > Ascomycota > Leotiomycetes > Helotiales > Helotiaceae > Hymenoscyphus > Hymenoscyphus albidus. Next base: position 160,461 of record CAJVRM010000573.1, read on the forward strand.
TAGAACCCTTATTTCTATCGAATAGGCTCGGGAATTCTATATATAGGATTATGGAATCCGAAAGGGTTTTTTAACGAATAAGAAAAGTCAAGTATCCAGGGAGGGGGGCAGTGGGGGGCATGATATAGAATGGAATTCCTGATGCCGAACGTGGGGTAGATAAGGGATATAATTATAATACTTCCTGTGGTATTATAGGTAGTATTGGGCGACTTCTGGGAAACTTTACTGCTTTTTACGACGGAAGGGGTGGGATTGTACTTAAGTGAGAGAGGTAAATACTTGGGGGTTTGTTGTGAATTGTAATGCCGTCTTAGCTCTCACGCCACACCGCGATAATAGTATTATAGAACCTGGAAGGGATCTACATTATCCTGAAATACCGAGTAGATCTAGACCCAAATTTGTCTGCAGGAAGCGATTCACTGTCCATCGTACTAAGTACGCTTCTAGTAATGTACTTCGAACTAGAAGTATGGCACGAGATATCAAAAGTGCACGATACCTACAGTAAGATACTTCTAGATGCCCAAGCAAAGTACCCAATACCTACAGTACTCCTAGATAACCAAGCAAAACGGTGAAGAACCGTTGGGCATCTACGCTGAAAGCGGTGTATCATCCGTCTGGTCCGGTCCTCGAGGCTACCTAGTCTACTTGGTATGGACAAAGGTCTAGATCAAACGTTTTAAGGTTGTCGGACGGTAAGTGGATCTCTAAGGGGAAGAAACGAGCAAAGGAAACTCTGGCGAGGTATCGACCGATGTTTTTCGATGCTTCTGTACCTACTATTCTTGTGGGGATATCGCAAGGCGAGAAGTGGGGTTCTAAGGTTCTTTACCGACTTTATTGCAGCCGCTGAGCAAGCCGAGTGCCTGAGTCGGTGGAGGGGTGTAACCATTCACAAATCGATGAAATACCAAGCCGGGTCTCGCTATCCTTTCATGAGGCGCCTGATGACACAGGAGGGACCCTGCATTTCTCGTCCTACCTAAGGCGACCTTGGGAATTCAACTTCTTGAATTTTATACTGAGTTTTTGCACTTGCTTGTCGACCCCTGTTGGCGTGGTGATCACCTGAAGCTTCTTTCTTCAGATGAAAAACCGAACACTTCGCGCGTCATATACTCGGAGGCGCAGAAACACATGAATTTTGTGGTTCACGATGGTACTGAGGGGTACTGATAAGGGAGAAGTACATGTGATGGTTCTCTGATAGTGTCTTGAGAGTATGGTTGAAAATGGGCTGTATGAGTATATCGGGCAGCTGACATATCATCGGCTGACAACACATCTCAGACCATCTCGTCACAACGAGAGATCGTGATCCATCCAGACAAACCCCTCCCTGCTCCTCTCTGCGCGCCCTCTCCAAAAGCTTGATGCTTGTCCTACAGACCAATGCAACACAAACCCTCCCGCACATCATCGCTCCCAAGTGCCGATGCAACGCACGCTTCCCCTGCTGCCGCCGCTCTGCTTGCCTTGCGAGCTTGCGGAAGAGGATTTGCTCATGATTATATTGGCATCGGGTCATACAAGTCCTCGACTGCGCATATCCTTCAAGCATTTGGGGACACAGCTCTCTCTCGTTGCTGGTCCGGAGAGGCGTGTGTAAGTGCGCAGCGCATCTCTAAGCATTCTCCCAGAAACCGAGATGTGGGAGTCGAATAGGAAGTCCTGGAGTTGACGGAAATGGCCTGTTGGAGGGCTGCTGGCTTAGCTGTGAGTAGGCTTACCACGCATCCTCATCGGAAGTGTCGGAGTGCCCCATCCCCATCTCCTCTTACCACACCAGAAAAAGTGTTGGTCCACTATCAAGGTCGATTGCAGCACACGACTCTGAGTTGCATCATCCTAGTCCCCTCTTTTGCCCGTTATTTTTGCACTTGCACACATAATATTTGAAAAATGAAAAAAACAAGCCTGGGTTTTCCCCTTTTACCGCATGACTCACTCCCCTGCTTGCACTCCCACTCCATTTTTTTCTTTCCAATTTGGATCTGAACCTGGCTCTTGCTTAAGGTTAGAATAGGTAGGGTTGTGTGTGTGTGTGTCGTGTGTGTGGTGGTGTGTGCAGGTTTTCTTTATTGCCGCTGATCGGGTTCCTTGATTCCCCCATCTGATGGGCCTGCCTTGGGGTTATATTACAAGCCACTCCCCGGAGGTCCAACAAAGGGATTTTTTCTCTCTCTTCTGACATTGACTTGAGTCTGGACTTTGAAGTGATAAAGATATCGAAAGAGGAACCAACCGCAAACGGAAGTTTTACACGTGTTTGCAACAAGATTATAGCACAACTACAACACAACACAACAATCATACAACATCATTACACCATATCACTCACACCTTATACAACCTACCCACCAAACCTCACCACCTTCCATTCCCCAAAACACAAACAAAAAACAAATTTTGAAAATGCACACATTCAAACTTCCCCCCTCCCTCCTCCCAACCTCCATCACCATCTCTCCCCACAAACTCCTCACCCGCCGCTCCTCCTCCAAATCCTCCATCCACAAATCCTCCATCTCCGCCTCTCCCTCACCCGTCCGACCATCAACGCCAAAACTAAGCGCCGCACACATCGAAATGTTCTCACCGGCCGAAACGGACGCCCAGTGTTGGGAGAGGATGGTCGCCTTGCAGAGGGAGTATCGATGCTACAACTCTGCTCGTTTAGAAGCCGCGGTTGAGGCGCGGGATTCGGGGAGGGAGGTTGAGGTGCTTGTTCGTAAGTTTGATCCTTTTTGTTTCAACATATATGAAATATGTGTTGGGGGAAAAAACAAGGGATTAATCAGAGGAAGAGGACTGATTTTGAATCTAGCTTCGAGATTATGTCTCGATCTCATGAATGAGAGTTTGAAGGCTTGGATCGATGCCCACCGCGAGGGATTGGTCGCTTAGACCACTCCTCCATCTCCTTCCCTTCAAAGGCGAATAGGGAATCAACCTCCAATCGTCTTCGCCTGGAGCACTCGTAAATCGACATGAAAATCCAAGGCGAGAAGAGCAGCCTTAGAAAGATTGCTTCAACGCAAACACCGCGTTTATCAATTTTCTTCATTCCATCTCTTCACGCATTTCAACGTTTGTCACACCATTGGAAAAGTTCCCGGCGTTTCGGTTCTTTCGACCTTATTTGGTTTTCCTCCCCTGGACTGGTTTGAACTTTTGGGTTTGCGATTTGGCTTTGGGTCTGCCTTTTTTGTTTGCTGGGAAATCGAACATACTTCCCGTGGTCTTTAGCGTTGGCGTTTTGTTGGGAGGCTTCTGTTTTCTTATGTTTATTTTGGCTCGGGTATTTGGATAGGAGAGTGGGAGGAGATTTGTGGGGTTTCTTGTTTTATAGATTTGTCTGTTTGTGGGTTTTTATGTTTGGACGGGGTGCGGGGAATGCTTGGGTTTTGGATGGGGATTCGCATGGATAGTATATGAGATTTTGGATGGGAATTGGATTTGAAATTGGAATTGGACTGCAATGTTGATATGAGAACAATATAGAATATGAGCATGAGCATGAACACGAATATTGATATGAATATACCTCCAAGAAATCATGTCAATATATACTCGTTGTTTTTCTTTATTATTCCCTTTTTTCCCGGCTCCCTTCCTTCCCTTCCCTTCTCTTCCCCCCCTCTTTCCATTAATAACAATAAAAACCCCCGAGTTCATACCCTCAAATACTAATCACTCAGTCAGTAGACAAACCACTCAAGTTCCTCAACGTATGGCCTACTTGCGTTGTTATTCACCCCGTACGGTAAGTCTTACAGGAGATAGTCCCTAAGTTTCCACTGAAATACTCTATGAGTCTATATCTTGTTATTCAAAAATTTGAATGGGGGGACGGGGGGGGGGAGGATGCTAGGTAGGTAAATTGTTAATTATATTAATATTCTATTATAGAAGAGATTTCAAGAGAATAGATCAGAGTAAGGTAACGAGCGATTCCTTGGGAAGAATATATCGATATCTGATATAGGTTAGAAAGTTTATTTGAATATACTTTGTAAGGGCTTACCTCTAAAGAGAGGATCCGGAAGGTAAATATTCACGGATAGTAGCTTCATCTCCCACCCACCAGCTGATCTTGATGCTTCCTGTACCTATGAACCATACAAATAGACCCCCCTAAAATCGCATGGCAAATCTAAATCCAAAAATCTACAAATCTACCCTCCCAAGATGATTTCACCGTACTCTCACTATCCTCTTACTCAGCAACCAACCCCCATATCCACGTCCGCTCTGTTGCAAATCGCACTTCTCACGCCTTTTATCCAGCGGCGAAGTATTATTTTCAGGTGTAAGGATATGGTTTTGTTGCATGTCGTGTCGGTTTACCCTTTTACCCAGTACTGGTGCAGGGTAGGCTGGGGTTAGTGGTAGTGGTAGTGTTAGTGCTTACTGTAATTTAGGGTGGAGTTTAGGGGATTGGAGAGGGATGGGGGTTTTGAGGGATGGTGGCAGGATAGGATAGTAGATTATGTTGGTTTGGAAGGATGGAGATGGGATGGTCTGAGGCGATAATTGGATATTTGGGGGAAAGAAAGTCTTGTTATGGAAGTTGTTGCGAGGGAGGTTTGTGGTGGATGATTGGAGGAGGAGACTGAGAATGGTATGGTAGGCATGAAATGCACGCTACATTTGTTTTTATTTATTCTTTGAAATAGCAAAAATGACAGCGGTCGTACGAGAATTAGTGGTCTCGTGCTTGGAGGCTTGTAAATAAGCAATGGCTGGTGTTGGTGGCGGACTTCCGCTATTGGATGCCCCCACGTACGCATGCTGGAGAAACAAAATAAAACGGTCTGAAACATGTGGATGACAGGGTTTGGGAAGTGACCATGCCATGACCCATGGGACGATGAAGGGGGTGGATAGGGTGGCCCTTCATTATTGTGGCATAAGGTGGGGTGCTGATGTTTTCTGCTGTGAACATTTAGATGGTTGGTTTGATTATGTTTGATAGGTAATAAAACTCAATAAGTTGGATAGAAAAAGGCATGTTATGTAGATAAGAGATGTCCCGCTTGTAAGTTCTGGACCTGAATTTTGGACTGTAAGTACTGTGCCACCGGGCACAAAGGGGGCCAAAAATAGCAGGGTGATTGATTAGGAGAATTATGTATTTTGCGAAGCCCTAAGGAAAGGATGATATTTTGGGCTCAAAGTGGGCGGGTGCAGTGAATTGAGATATCTTCTCTGGTTATAAATTGTTACCAATACTTGGAAACAATTAAGATTTTTGGTTGAAGATTCTAGGTATTCCAGACAGAATCGTTCTTGGGAAGTAACATGAATGCCATTCATAAATAAAACACAAGCATATGTAGGTTTGCGATGCCAGCTGAGATCACTAGAAATTTCGTGTGCTATGGAGGTATTTATTTCATTGTATTGAGCTATGGACGTTGTAAGATTTCGTCCATTCACTCCTACCCTGAGCGCAAATAGAGCAGGTGAAGTATGTTTAGACATTGGGGGTGTGTTTCTAAAGTACCTACGGAAGTGCTCCTTTGTGGAGCTTTTGAAATATTCTTAGACATACCCCAATACTTTCTAAACCTTATAAAATAGGCTTTTGGCGGCAACAAGCGATCAATTTAAAAGCAACCAACACCAACACCAACATCACTCCATGTGTTACGTTGCCATGAGATGGGATGCAAATACCTGACTCAATGCTACACATAAAGCCCGAGATTCTGCAAAAGCCATACCTGGCCATATCATATCCGTTTTCTCCTTCAGAACTCGACATTCAGTGACAGCGTCGCGGCAATCAATCCGACGGCACAACGGCAGTCTACAGTCTCTTTTTCAGCCCTCCCACCACGATCTGGTCTCTCCCCCTTTTCTTTCGCTACCGCTAGCCATCCCTGACCGACCTGTCACTTGGGAAAGGTTCAAGTAACACAACGTGGGCATACGAACATGCGCCTGCGTACAGACCCCGCCGGTCCGCATTCGCATGCGTAGTGCTCTCTTAAGCTCCCTGACCTCATGTCTCGATATCGAGATTCATTCGCTCATCCCCTTTTAGATGCCCCTTGGCAACGGGATGTTACTTTTGATGCGTCGGATCGCGGTGTCATTCTGCTTCTGTCATCCGACTCGATATAGACTTGAGACTTCCAGATCTGCAATATACGGTTTACTACCTCTCTTCTTTCATCCATCTGTCCTATCTTGGCTCTAAAGCATACTGGTTATCTCTCCTTTTGTATCAGCCGGGCATCGCACGCCCCGTGGTCAGCGACCAGAATGCACGTCTGATAGCAATATGGTCGAGACTACCCTATCGATAGAAAGATGTGCCCACTTCGGGGGCGATGTGCAACATTGCAAGCAGCAATGATCATAGGGGCCGTACCACAAAGCCACGGGATCCAGCTTCATTTCAATCAAGTTCAGAGAAGCGCTGCGTATCGGCCCTGCTCAAATCCCGGACCTCCTCTGCCTTCAACTCGACGATGATCGGGCTCGTCTCGTTCATACTCGGCTGTGCATGAATAGATTCGGGATCGACGTCAACGGGCACCTACCTTTCTTTACCCCATTTTTTCTGATTTTCAAGCTCAGATCATCTTTAGATCATGACAACCTGGGGTAAACTACCAGGTGTTTCTATATCCGTTTCTCTGATGTTTGATTACTGGTGATCGTTGACACGCTGAATTTCCAAGAAGGAGATAGCAGATGCCCAAATCATCTCCAGACATTGCATATCAAATAATGCTATTGGCTTCAAGATATTTACTCATCTCCTAATTGGGCTAATTTGTCCGGGGGTATTTTGAATATAGGAAAAGTCTCGTTACACCATTCTCAGGGTGCTACCAAGCTATTGAATGACAGGCGGAGAATTGTTCCAGTACTGTCAAAGCACAAAAGAAACTGCAACGAGGTAGCCACGACATTGGAGATGCATAACAACGAGAACCCCGACATTCCACTTGGACCACAAAGTGCCCACTTGAAGTGGAAAGCTGCAGGAAGACCTCGTGGCAGTCGCATCGGCCGACGAATGAGTTGATCTACGGAAGCAATCTCTTCGCTAGCCTGCTATCACAGGTACCAAAAGGCTAGAAGCAGCACATTTCATATTCAACCATAGCTTGAGGTTTTCTTGCGAATTTATATCCAAAACGGTTCTCAGCTCAGGCGCAAACTAGACCAAAGCTGGGACACAAGAACCCTGGAGTCCCAGGAGAATGGGACGAGGCCCAAGAGTATCTCGTTAAATGTCAGCCTTGGTAGTAAAATGAACTCACATCCCGCGGGGCCAATGTCAATCTTCCATTTTAGATTGCAGGGATGACGATGAAGGAGCTGCTTGCTTTTTTGTCCCAGTCCAGTCAGTGCCATCTAGTTGCAATCTGCAGCCACATGAACACAAACCCGCCTTCCCCAAATACTAAGATTCTCTCCGGATCTTCCCCAGCGTCACTGCAGGAGGTTCGCATCGCAATTATCCATGCAAAAGCATGCTGCAATTCGCCTTTGAACGCAATTGTAGTGTCCAACATGAGACTTAATTCTTACCCCGACCCAGAAGTTTCCGAGTTTCTGGTCGACAGAGCAAGAGAGCGCATTTACTCCATACAAGATCCAACACATTTTCCTCAGTATTCGTTAGATTGGTGAGTTTTGCCACAATAATAAATTATCCCACGCAACTTCCAGGTTGGCAAAATCCCCTCATTTCAACCTGTAGGTGTGTGGCGCTTATCTTTTGCTTTAAAGCACCAATCAACAACCCAACACCGCCCCGGTTCTGGCCAGTGAGCGCCCCACGATCTTCCAGCATGATGGACTTTCGGCGAACCTCCCTGGTCGTGAGCAGACATCAACAGGTTGCCTCGAATTCTCATATATATGCGTCATTCGCTGGGCCTGGCTCAACTCGAAATACCAATGGAATTTTGGCAGAGACACCCGCGATGTGGTGGGATGAGGAACGGATTGAAACGACGCTCACCCGTCAGTTCGTCATGGCGAATTTGCGACCCGATGAACAATTACGACTAGATGAACCCCTTGGCTTTGGTGATGGTTTGACGGACGACACATACATGGAATGGATTGAGCAGAAGGCCAAACGGATATTCTTAATCTTGGTGGACCTTGGAGTACCTGATCAGATTTTCGGTGTTATTGATGATTCTTGGGACGACGACGACCTACCCGTTCCATTGGACAAAGTTGAGCGACTAAGATTGACCTACGATCGGGACGAAAGAATCGAGAAGCGTTTCTTTCAGCGTCAGTTCATTTACTTGCTGAGAAATCTGCAAAAGGGAGAGCAGCTTGTGTATGACCATGAGGAAGTCGTTCCTCTCGAGTTGGCAGAGAAGCGACCTGTGGGCGCTGTTGCAGGGATCACACAGAGCAATATCGACAAAGTTCATCTTCCTGGAAGGCCGGATGATATCTTTATTAGAAGAAAGATACCTTTGGGAAGCACGCCGGGCCGGATGCCCAAGGAGGAATTTCTTTCGGGGGTCGATACCATGAAGAATATCGAGCATGATCACCTGACATGTCTCTGGACGTCCTACATCCACCAAGATAATGGGTACCTTCTTACTACGCCTGCCAATGATAGCTCTTTGAAGTCCTTTCTGACAGTTTCGCCTCAGTCATACAAAATTCTCGCTAAGCAGGATCGTCGCGTACTTTTGATGAATTGGCTTCATTGTCTAGCTGATGCGTTGGCTTTTCTTCATAGCAAAGGGGAATCACATCAAAACATCAAGCCCTCCAATGTTATGTTGGATATCGATAATCACATATTTCTCAGCGATTGTAGTGTATTTGCATCGGCGGGCCAAAGAGCTGGTTTCGACAAGGAGGCATACGACTATTCCGCTCCCGAAAAAGCTCCACGGCACGAAAAGCCTGCACCAGTTACATCACCACTCACACGATCCACTACGCGAGGAAGCATTGCTCGACGCTCTACTGGACCCAGTCAATCCCCAGTTTCTCCAACGACACCCTACACAGCTACCTTTTCTGATACGTTGTCAATACGAACATCCTCCTCCACTAGCTCAAATACTCCCAGCTCGACAAACAAGACTTCGTCGAGATCTTCACAGCATGTATATGATCCCCAAAAGGCGGACGTATTTTCCTTAGGTTCCATCTTTCTCGAAATACTCACGCTTTTGCTTAAAAGAGCATCTAGGAACTTCGCATCCCACCGGGCCTCCAAAAACAAAACGCCTGGTCGTGGTGGCGGAATGCCTGATTCTTCATTCCACAAAAACTTGGGTCAGGTTGAGAGCTGGATGAATACCTTAGCAAAGGATGCATCTAAAAAGGAAGACAAACTATTCAGGGGCGTCAATCACGTGCTGGTCCTCATTGATGACATGCTTTCAGTCAACCCAGATGATCGACCAACCGCACAAGAAGTCCAAGAACGTCTGTACGCTATCCTTTCCGAGAACAGCGGGCTAGGACAACAGGCTTCTGGGCCTGCCGGAGCAAGGATTCATTGCGAGACACGGCAACAGGAGCAAAGTCAGTGGGAGTTCGACTTCGACGAGGCACGTCTTGCGTCTCAACGTGCTGCGGCAGCAGCGTGTGCTTCAGTTGCACCTGTTCGGACTCTGAGCGGGACCATCGAGCCTACCACCACAGTCATATATGGGGTTCCTCCTCCCATGGCTACAGAGCGGATCTCGGTACAGAGTGCGCCTCCCTTACCTAGAGGAAGGAATACCGAAGGCGATCGAATGAGTATCAATACCCGCACGAGCAAAAGTAGTGAGAAAAGTCGGTCTGGTAGTGGGAATGGGGGTGGCAAAGTCAAACCTAAAGCCAAACCGTGGCAGGCTCCTGTTTATGCTGGTTAGTTATCCTTCTGCATGCTTCTTGTTCGAAACCACCCTCATGCTGATAGATGAACAGAAATGAGTTGGGGGTGATCATCTTTTGTAGCTGTGGTTACCGGAGAGAAGGGGTTAAGGAGTGGTCATTTGGATCGCTTGCTGTTTGTATATTACCAGAACAAAATATGAATCATGAATCATGTAGGAGGAGTACGTTAAGAGAGGGGATTTAAGCTGGATATGCTGGATTTGGGAAGGGGATTGATGAATCTTTGGAAGGGTGTCTTGATAGGTTTTGTTTGGCGCTGGTGGTGTTTTGATACCTGTTTTTTCTTGTGAGATAAGAATTCGGGGATGAATATTGAACGTTGTGATAAGGAAGATTACTTATTATGAGAAGCTGATTGTCTCCTTTTTGTATGTCATGATAAGACTGTAGTTGAAAGTAGTTACGCTGTTAATACTCATGCTAAGTTTAAACTAAAATCGTGTTTCGGAGTCTAAGATCTATCCGCGTTGAACATCTGTTTTAGTCGGGAAGTTATATACCAACTACATAGAACCCCTGTTGTTAGAAGCGAGTCACATACTACATACTATAATAGGAGATCTCTAGTAAATACGTTTCTTTTGCTGAGGAAGTAGAAATGGCAGGTAAAATTGTTGTGTAGATCTAGATTTCGGAGAGGTACAAAATTCGTACGTTGTCCCTCTAGGAACTCAGTGTTACACATTTCCTAATACCGTACGGAAATACCTAATACGGGCCTAATTAGGTATTAAAAAGTAGGGACAGTATTAGAAAATACCTAATACTCACTAAATCGAGGACAAAGAAGTAAGATATACTTTTAAGAATCGATAACAGCCTATAATTAGCTTTTAAGAAAGTTTAAGTATAAACCGAGCTTTCCGTAAGCTATCTGTCTATATTACAGGGCCTTTCCCCCTCTCTTTACCTCTATAAACCACCTATAAGTACTTTGTCGTTTCTACCTGTCCCTCCCCCTCTATTCCTCCTATAAGTCTCTACTTCTATTATACCACTATACACCCCCTCTCTCTCCCCCCTCCCTACCTATAAACAAGTAAACGCGTAAACTCGTAGATAAAGAACTACGTCTTTAGTAGGATGTTTAAGGTTTTGCGGCCACCGTTAGTATTAGGAAAAATACGCGTTGAGAAAGGTTTTATACCCTGGGCCGTCCCGCGCGGTATTAGGTATTTCCTGACGCAGTTCCTATAGGGTGTACTATAGCATAAGAAAGCTCTAGGGGTTAATAGTTTCGGTCGATCTCCTAGAACTTTTTGATAGAAGAAAACCTTTACAAATGAAAGATCACCTCTTATCTTAATTTGGTCCTCTGGAATTGAATTCCGGTTCGCTCTGATGACGTTGATATATGTATGTGTTGTTGAGAGTTCACATCTGTACTAACAATTTGATTACTCCATATCACCATCCTATCGTTATAGTACCAAAACAAACCAACCGAATAAAGATCTGTGTTATACGCCGTTACCGAGGTCAAGGATTATAACTAGCCATCTCCTTACATTCCCACCGGGGGACTAGATTCTCATCATCAAAAAACTTCCAAGTCGTCTTCCCAGCCTCAATCGTCTGACTCCTCAACATCTTCTCCTCATACTCCGCCCGACTCTTAATATTATAATGATGCAAAGTCAATCGCTGTCTCGTGACCGGCCACCTCCACGGAGACGGATACGAGAACTGATCCAACCCCGTGTTCCACTCTCTCCCATCCTCTCCCACCGCAATGCTATCCTTCCCCATCACAAACGTATGGGGATGATCCGGCTGCGAGCTCACATAATGATCGGTACGCACAAAAGACTTGACATGGCGATTCCGAGATTGCTCACCATTAGAAGCCGGATCATCGTCGATACACGAGGTATATCCTTTTCGAATCGACGGCTGCCGCACGTTTTTATCGTTGGAATTATGAACTTGCCAGTTCACCCCCAACTGACCGACTCTCGGATCAAGCGAGAGGTCTTGGAGAATGGAAACGAGCGTATCGTTGCGACGGACTACCTCCAGGTATTCGTCGCAGTCGAAATGGCCCATCCATGTGTGTTTGTTGCCGAATAGACGGTGACATTCATCGTTTAGGAAGAGCTGGTTGTTTTTTTCGTGGCGTTGTGAGGCGGTATAGTAGGTGAATGCGATGTGTTTTTTAGGGATGGGATAATGGTATGAGGAAAGCGGTGGGGTGCTTCCATCGTCCATGATATAAAATCGCCGGATTCCGACGTGGTAGTAGTAATGCGTGAAAAGCTCTGGTAGATTCAGAGATTCATTTTTGGCTGTGAAGCAAAGCGCCACGTATTCCTCGTCATCTCCTGGGATGGAGGGAGTGAGCGAGGAAGAAAAGAGTCCAGATGTCGAGTGAGAGCTCGTTGAATTGGCAACGCTCGTATCATTCGAGAAATGAAAAGTCAGCCATGCGATAGAAATCAATCCTAAAAGAAGCGCTATTCGAGGCCGAGAGAATGAGGCGATCATGATGGAAACATGGGGCAGGAGGGAAGGGAGGGATAATAATAATGAACTGCTGTCACAAATGGGCAATCGGAATGTGTGCTAAGACCCCTCAGGCCAAGTGTTGGTTTAATTACAGTTATCGATATCACCCCATAGTAATTGCTACAAGGACCTTAATTTCCACCCTGCAGTTGTCAACAAAAACATGAAGTATGAATGGTCGTACTGGAAGCGCTTTTCTGACCAGTCAGCTTCGTTTCAAGGAATACCCAGGGAGCTCTACTCTGACGTCAGTGGCGCATCTTATATAATTTCTTACACAACCATAATGTTCTAAGTAGATATCTCTTAGAAATGATTTTGACAAGAAACTATTATAATATCACTAGAACAAAAAGAATATTCTGGCATAAAAGTAAAATCTAATGTATGTAAATCCCACAAGTTGTGGCGTTGTTGTAAGTACTACAGCTAAACTAGCACAGGCATCCAATACTTTCTTTGTTAACTTGAAAAGTTCAAAAAACTAAGGTATAGGTACTAATTATATTATTTGTCCAGCGGTTTTCCAAGACCTAAAGTCACTAAGTAATCAAATCTTGAGATTCACAATACACTGCTTTGATTTCCTTCATGATCTCAAGTAGTGCGAAAAAAGTAGAGAAAAACAATCCTTGTACCTTATTCATGATTCTCTTATATATATTTGTTCTCTAGCATCGCTTTTGAATATCTCATGGCCCTCTAGTCTTATTAATAGCAAGCACTCTCTGCTCCAAACCCCCAGAAGTCACAGCGACAGTTTCCTCCTTGGCAACAAAACTGGCAAAGTTTCGCAATGGCTCCCACCCCTTCTCATGACTCATAAGTATGTCTCGTGCGCTTTTGAATTGTGGAAGGTTGGTGATCGCTTCAACGGTCAGATTAATGGTCTCTACTTCCGATGGACTCGCGTGGAGGATATCGTATGCACCATCTTGCTGATCTTTCGAATATGCCCTGCAAAGACTTATTAGGAGACAAGACTAGAAGAAAAGGCCACCGGAAAGTAGTTCATATCTCACATTCGCATCTCATCCAACCATGTTCTGAAAGCCGGATGACGTTCTTGAAATGCTTGCCCATCTCGTGCCCAAAGTAGCCAGATGGTGTAAATCCAGACGCACCAATAAGTATTATCCCAATCGACGATGAGCAAGCGCCAATCCAAGGGAAGGTCTTCCTCCTGATCTTCAGATATTATACTAACTACAGAGTCATGGACGCCCGAATACTGTGCTTGTAGCCAGGAGAAAGCATGCATCAGGGTCAAAAGTCCAGCTGGGAAGTTTTGGTCATTTTGAAAGGTTTCAGGGACCTGGGCATCGAACGATTTGAACAGAAGTGCATCTTCCAATATTTGTGATAGACGAGAGGAGGCTTTCATAAGAACGGAATTTTGTTGGGTCCGATATTTCAATGCCATGGTTTGATTGTGATTTGAGGGAGATCTAGAATATTAGCGAAAAAACCCGAAACCATGATGACTCCTCATTGAATCCAGGGAAATATAAGCGAAGAGATGTAAGCTTACCCAAGCCCTTCGCCAGTGTCATGGAGTCTTTCCATTTCGAGACGGATTTTGATATATAGAATACGGATGGCACTAAAGAATGCTCTGTACAAAGGCCCCGCAAAGGAATCGAAGTCGAGGTCTACTTGAAGGCAATATTGCGGATTTTGCTCAATGAACCTTCTTTCTCTGTTGTTAGCTACCATGCATATTAATGCTTCCAATAGACCATGCGGTAAACTCTCCAATCCAAGAGATCCTTTTGCACGCTCGACGAGGCTTCCGGTCCGGACTCCAAACATGAATTCTTCTTCAGGGTGAGATGTTGGACGATGGTTATGACAACTTTGGCTCCGACGTAGCCTGATAGCTTCAGCAGAAGGCACCAGCTTTAAGTTCACAACGTCTTGCGACGGGCTATCAAGTGTGAACCCATATCCTACGAGTAGTTCGCTGTTGGACTTATCACCATAGTAATTGAATATCTGTTCCCCTTTCTCGACCGCCTTGCACGTGGAGAGCGCAAAATGTCCAGTGTCGGGGTGTTTGGACCATTCAACTCGATTAACACCATCATGGTTTCCGATATCAAGAATAGGCAATAGGACAGAAAAGCGATCTTGAGTAACACATTCCCATATGGCCTTATGATTCCCCTTGTATTGTTCAACGAGACCTTCCTCTGGGACTGTGAGAGATGCTCTAAAGCTCCGAGTTCCAAATATCGTAGCTGCCCAAAAATACAGTTTCTGAGTATACTCATCCCAGTCTTGATGCTCGGGCGATGACTCAAGCAACTTGATACCTTTGGCCCGTTCAATCATCCAGAGCTTTCGCCTGATCTCAACTGGCGGTTCCGCATTGGTACCCCAAAGAAACCTTCGATCGGCTTCAGGCCACCATATGGGAATGGCTAAAAGATCTGGCTGATCCGGCTGGGGAAGGAGACGGATATATTTCCACCAAAAGGACCTTTTTCCCATCAAGTATTGCTGCATTAGAAAGAAATGGCCAATAATATGTGGATCTTCTAGGGCCAGTTGACTGATGAACTCGAGGGGGAAGGGCTTGGAACCATGTGACTCAAAGAGAAACGAGTATGGAATGGCATTGAGAAACGAAAGAGTTGTCTGGTATGCACAGCTGACCAGCTTTGCTCCGGGTGGAACGTCCTCCTTCGCCCTGAATGACAGCCCAGTCACATCGTCTCGGTAGACTTCAACGCTGGGATGAAGGATGGTATGATGAGAGCGGCCCCACTCCAGCAATTCATCAATACGTAATTGCTTTGGCATTTTGAGTGCGTCAATGATGGGAGTCTTCGAGAGTGGTAGCGGAGCAATTGGCACGTAACTGAGAGAGAAGTCTCTACACTAGTGGACCTCTCTGGATGGGATAGAAAATTCGCCAGGACTGTCTGGCGAAGATATATACTTCGTACGTCTGAAGGCTGCAGCTGCTCAAAAATGCGAGATGGGATCGGATGTAAGAGAGTCAGGCGCAAGCGGAAGCCAGCACTCCGCTCCACTCCACTCCACTCACAGTTCCTGGTGTCTAGTCAGTCGATCATTCAAACGGCTTCCGCGTTTCTTTTGAATTCCCCGAGCCAAGGGTAGTCTTGCTGTTGCTGCGACAAGATGATCGTCGGTGTCCTTTATGAGGTTGCAGGTGATGGTAAGTGATTCCCAGGCTATCCACCGGGACTGGTGATGTGGTTGAGGAAGGAGAGCACCTTGCAAGGAAGATTTGACCTCAGCTTAGCTAAGCTGAGTGGTCGTGGTGACGGTGGCCTGAGATCAATGCCTTAATCTTGAGGCACCTAACTTCCACTACCGAGTCGAGCGAGTCTACCCTTACCGAGCACGTGCAGAGTAAACACCTGCATAAATTGTGGGCTTTTTGTTTGGAAACATTTGCATCTGCACGTCATCCCAACAACCCATCGACCCACCATCACCATGTCGTACAGTACCGCAACCCCTGTCGGCTTAATACCAGTCCTTTGTCCACTACTCAACGTTGCCGTTGGACTTCGACAACTTTGACTTCCGACGAAGTTGCGACACTGACCAAAACCTTACTCATGCCCTTGATGTGGACAGCACAGCCTGCCGGTCTCGATTTCTGAACGACCAACTGCCACCTACTACTGCCTGCCAGTATCTTCCAGGTTTACCACCTCTTTCCTGAAAGTTGCCTTTATAATTTCTGTGATTGCATGGAGGTAGGGCTCTCTACATAGGAAGGTTAAACCGCACATTTTGGTCCCGCTACAAAGTCAATGTCACGAATCACGTGTTAGCATGTGACGAGTTAGTCCAGACGGCGTTCTGACAGGACAGATACATCCAGAGTAGTTATACCATAGCAGTGGTTGGTTACTCAGGGTTGTTGAGTATCCAAGGATTTCATAGCATTCATAGTCACGTGACGAAAGCGTGACAGCGCGCTCGTCGCGCTGTCGACATTCAGGATTTGGAGAACGAAGGTTCTATATAAGACTGGCATGTCTGCCATTAGATAGGAGCTTCGTGCTCAACTTAGTTATCAATCTTATCATATTAGTTTGACATCTTTGATACAAGTAACGAGTTCACTTCCAAGTGAACAACCCGATAGTCTTCTTCTTATCATAGCATACCAACCAGCGAACACCCAGCCAAGTTTAGTTAGCCAGTTTGAGTATTCGTTACACTCAATCAAGTCCTTATATTACTTAATAAAAGGTTTGATCTAACTTCTATAGAGTTCTATCTTTACAAGGCAGATGCTAAAGAACATTTCGGGATTTAACTTGTATCTTTACGATATATTTTGAGGGTTTAGAGAAAAGGGTGATAGTAGGGTGCACAAGCGTAAAATGTGCGGTTCAATCAGCCTACGTAGCGAGGCTGTACGTACGTAGTAGTGACCTAAACTTGATAATACAATTGCTCCGAATCTCCCGTTCTCAGTCGGTGTTTGAATTGACTCTGCCCGATCATTATTGTCAAGACCAGGAGGTTGAGGTTAATTACTCGAATCGTCCAGATATTCAGAACTGGTTACAGGTAAACCTGTATATAAGGATATTCGTGGGGGCAAGATTCGTAAGGATACAACGGAGGTTATCCTTATATTAAGGGTCTTGGTATAGACGACGACATGATTATATAATTATGCAATAGGAATATATAATATAGTGCCTACTGAATCTCATATAAGACTAGTACTATGCGTAAAATCCTCTTATTCTTGTCGCTAAGTCTTAGTTTTATACTTAAAAATATAAAGAATTTATATAGAATTACTGAATTTCCGAGGATTATATAACTTCCAAGGATAAAAGCGAGGTTGTTTTAGGTGCTAAAAAGAATCTCGGGCATAAAAAAACGAATAAGGATAATCCCTATTACTTAGGGATCCTTAGAAATCCAGGTAAAAAAATCGGGACCCAAATTTTAAGGATATAAACGAGGTTATCCTTGTACCCAGGTTTACCTGTTATTGAATTTTTGCTTCAGCATCATACTTCGAGGTATACGAATAGTGAGCTCCCACCTTAAAGAACGTACTTCGTATATCTTGATGTGCAATTCTAAGCCCATGTCCTTCCTAGTGCCGATTTTGATGACGATTCCCGCACCACTCTCAAAACATATCGTGATTGAAGGACCCCTCGACAAGTTTCCGCCACCCCCTCTCTTCTGAGTTACAGTGGCTATTGCACAAAGTACATTTGAGTATGACGCTTTCCCAGTAGACAAATCAAGAGTAAATGTTTGAGCTTGACGTTCTAAAAGCATGTCGGAATATGGTCCCAATCGATTGAGGAATATTCCATGAACCCAGGTCTGGGTATTAGTATGGCAAAGTCATAGACTTTTCTTTGTGCTCGCAAATTTTCGAAGCCGATTACGACTTGAAGGCTAGTGAGGGCAGCACATGGTTTCCCAGCTCTCACTTGGTGACCAAGATGCATTATTCTGGGAGCATGAAGAATACGCAGGCACGATGGATATTGGCGTGGGATATGCGATCGATCTACTCACAACTTGTTACTATAGAGTCACCCTGCAAAGAAAGCCGCTGAGAATGGTAACAGAATACAGGAGCACTCTAATAAATCTCCAAACCATGTTTTCCTTAAGGGTGGTCAATTTCCCAGATATATGTAGCTAGACTCTTGTTATGGCCACGGTTATTACTCTAATTCATCTGTTCTATATACACTAAGATTTCTCAATATTAATACTAACCTGTTTCTCATTTTCTCCAACGTATGTCTTGTAAACTAATTGTCTTTATTTCCAGGGCTTCACTCACTCATTAGTACTATCATTTCTAGGCCCGGGAAAATTTAGCATTTTTGACAGAGCAACTCGTAATACTTTATGTGTTTAAGACTTGTTCACTGTATTCTTCTCCCACGCTTCTTATTTTATTACCATGACCCTAAGTACTTCTCCTATCGCCTCCGTGGTACATATATTATTTCCAGGCGGAAAGCTCACCTTGGCTAGGCTAAGCATTATAGATAATTAACACTTCATCTCTGTCAGTTATGCGATAACAATGTATATGTTACAGCTCATTAGTATTCTGTACTTCTTTTAGAGTGTCCCTTGAAGGCTATTAAATTATAACTAAAAAAGAAGTATCACAGTCACGATGAAGAAAGAGAAGTTCTGATTTGATGAGAAGTGTGAATGTACTGAATTGCCGTGAAGTCAAAGCGTCGTGGCTAGTACCATATATAGAACCCATATCCCTCTCACTTCGGGTCTGTTCGTCCATCGAGGAGTTCAAAAAGAGAAGGCAGAAATTAAGAATACATAAACCCCCATCCTCCACGACGAGCCCGTTTCCTCCTACGCCAATTTATTTAGGGTTGCATTGGCAGTCACCGCCAAAGGCGCAAGACTTGTAGTCGCCTCCGCACTTAGTAGAGCATGAAATAGCTTGCTGTGGTGTACACTCCTATTAATTCTGTTAGTTATTGTAGACTGGTATCATAGTATGTGGCAGAGTTAGGATAAGAATGTGTGAAAAAATTGTGCGTACATTTCCAAAATAAGGAACATCTGCTGCGGGCAGTGCGGTGACGGCGGCGGCGAAGAGAGTGAAGATAACGGCGAAACGCATGATGTCGGTGGTGGTGGTGTTGTTGTTGGGAGGGTTTAGATGAAGAAGAGAATTATTTTGATGTTGAAAGTTGAAATTGTATGTAGATCACCAGGATTGATACTAAAAGTTGAATTGAATGATGATAGAATTGGGAGAGTAAGACAGCTCTTACTTATACTTATTTTTCCTCGCTCTCCAGATTTGAATCGGAGCCTCAATTCTTTTTAATGAGACGAAATTTGTCTCAGGCTTATCTTCTCTCCCCTGTTGGAAGGCTAAATCGGAGAATATTACTTCTAGGTAGTGCTTTGTGGAGCGTATACCAGAACTGGCACCAGCTGGTGTTGAGTCAAGGATCTCCGAAGTAGCATTTCGGTTGCTTCATGTAATCTTTCAAGGGTGTCTAAGACGACTTCTTCAAAGTAGAAGTGCAAGGACCATTACTCAGCAAAGGTCGACGTCAAAGAGACGGAATCACGGAACAGGCTATTTTGGAGCATTTTTTCTAGGCAGAATAGGGGTCATCGGCGCTTTTACTTGGTGTTTCCTTGTTGAGTCTGGGTGGGAAAACACGATTATGGCCAGCGGACCTCCCCAAAATCGCATTTATACTGCAGTAAAAGCTTTGGCGACGAGTGCAGTGGAGTCCCCTTTGCTAGTGTGTCAAAAAGCAGAGTCGCGCTTACCTACGAAGTGCACTTTAAACTCATCGTAACTCCAGAGTTTAATGTTGATGATGTTATAGAGGATAAAGCCTTGAACAACTTACATACAATTAAGCCAAGTTGAAGGGAAAACCCTTAACTCTTAGGCCAAGAGAATTCATCGATAAGGATAACTTATGGGTTGAAAAATCTCCGCAAGTCTGGAAGTTGCTCGCCAAGGCGTTACAACAACGGCCAGCAAACGGTCTATTAGACTTACTTGAATGCCTTATCCATGACTTTAACTAAATCAAGCTGTGATAGAAGCGTTTTGACCATGGCAACGGTTATGAGCGTAAAGGGTCTGGACAGCTCGCGTCGCCCCCTCCCCTGTATACGACTTGTTATAGGCAGGGTATAACTCCACAATATAGCCCTCTAAGCCAATTGAATTGTCCGATCCATGTGGAGAGGTATATCAGAAATTGACAGGGGGAGACCCGAGCTGTCCAGGCCCCTTACGCTTGTTCTGTACCAGAGCTGCTGTCAATTTATCAGATGACCTTTTGTCCCGCGGCGGGTTGAACACAACTTCTCCGTATTCTTTCGAGCCACGGGTAGGTAGCGAGCGACTGTAACAATATCACACCAGGGAAAATACTCCAGGTTACGGCGTATTCGACCTATCGGGGGTGGCCTTACAGTGGGGCTTTCTTTGAAAAGCCAGTTACATTACTAAAGTATGCTGTTAAAACAATGTTTTGGGGTAGAAGGTTTCTGAGGTCACTTCCTGATCAGCGGGACGTTGTTGCGGTGCGAGTCCGGGGAATCTGCCTCGTGTTGTTTCCATGGCTTCCATATGTCTCCACTTTTCTCGTCTCATCATGTACCTCCGTACCGGGTAAACTTTCCTGCCACTGCCATCCCAACCCCCGCTTGCAGAATCGAGTATCTACTGGTATCAAGGTACGAAAAAATATCCGCCCCTTGTTTACGAAGGAAAAGGTTATTCTCCATAAGGTTTGCTTCCCGATGAGGTTTGCTGCATTGTTACTGTACGATGGGAAGTATCGGTATTCATGCTTTTCCTTTCAAAGACGAATGCCAAGTAATTATGTTTCAATGTCAAGCGTGTGGATACCGTATAATGTTTTACGACTACTCGGGTAAAGACTTTTTAAGGTCCACCTGCAAATAACATGTTTCTCGAAGACGCATGGTCCAGACTCAGTTCCCCACTACTCCGCAATTGCTCATCTCTCTGTGGAAGCCAGCGAGCTTGGAAACAGCTTATTATCGTGTACGAGTTCTTCCTCAAGGAGTAGCATACTCAAGCGAAGACAAAACAAGGAATTGCAAGAAACATTTGATAACGACGCCACGTCACGCCTCTTTGAAGAAATGGAAGGACTTCTTGGATGAACGTGGTCAAGCTTGTCATGGTCACATACAACGAGTAATATCATACGTGAGAACCAAGACGCCTTCAGTTTTACGTTGTCTGAAGATTATAAGCTCTGTTGGAAGAATTTTGGTTGTACCAAGATACTTATCCTACATATCCAACAGTGTATGTTGATGTCTTCATTAAGCAGCTCAGTCGATAAAGTTTTACAAATCTACAGTGGCAATTAACTCCCAATAAAGAAAGGCGCCGTGAAAACTTTGCGCAGAAGGAGTGTAGTCCCACCAGGCGTGAAACAAGGCAAATATTTGTCCAGGTATCTTTTGAAGAGTATAAACTCTGAAACAGCCTTCTCTATCTTTTCTTCTATGTCATCTAGATACCAATCACCGCTTCTAACACCATTGCAAGTGGAGTGTTGCTCATTGCAGCTCGTCTGACACATCTAATGTGTTCAAATGCTCATTTGCTTTTGTAATCTGGTATGAATTGCCATGGTTCTTTGGCCCGTCGTCTATCTCTATAGCCTGTGGTATTGGTTTGCAGCGTACACGAACCCGGTTCCATATTATGAAAACAGGAGACCTGCGTGGTAGATCTGATATGTTGGCGTAGAGGTCCAGATTCCAGAGTATCTTTTTACTCAAGTGGAGAAGGCATTTGTATGTCACACAGTACCAAAAGCCACTACAAGAAAACTCGTGGTCATTCTATCGAGTTCCAACTTCTATTAATGGTATTCTTTGAGCATTATGTTAGCGTTGGATTAGGGTGTTGGTCGCTGGTGGTCGTTATTAAGCGAATAGAACTCAAAAGATCGCTACGAATACACTGTTCTTTCACCCTAAACATACCCCAACAAATCATCAAAAACGCAGCATAATACAAGAACGTATTATTTTAGTCTGGGAATATCAGTGACTCAATTCAAGTGGCCAAATAGGAATACTATGTGAACTTAAGGAAACGTCAGTCATAGAAATGGCATCGTTTTTTCACGTCAAGAACTGGAGCGGACAACGTGAATGGCATGGCTATCCATTCCAGAGTATCGAGGACCAAAAAGAAAAAAAGGTGTAAGATCTTACCCAAAGTAGAGTAAATTATCCACTTTTACAACATCTTCCCTAGAAAACAAAGTCATTTGGCCAACCAGGCAACGTTGCAAGCATTGGAGCCTCAATTGACCTATTTATCGCATGCACTTTATCCACTTTTGAGTGCACGTTTTTTTGGTCCTTAATACCTGGAAGGGATAGGACAACCTCACTTTCTAAAAATAACATTCTTTGTTCTTTCCAAAGTCTCTCGGATTCAAATCTCTGTTCCCATCGCGAGAAATGGAGACAAAGAAACAAAACTTCCCCCACAAGTTCTTTCATGGCCTATAGTTCGTACCTATAAATCTCAAGTATTTAAAAAGTATTCCAGAAAGCAAGCTGTTCGCTACCAAAAATTCAGAACCCATAAACATCTCAAGCAGTCAAAATGTCCACATTAAATATTCTCACCAAAGGGTTCAAAGATCTATTCTTCGCTTCCTCCACATCAGAAACGCAATTGAGAGAAGAAGCAGATACTATCCAAAACCTAGAGTCGCATTTACGAGATCTCACAACCTATGATGCAAGTACGAGTGCCGCCAACAATAAAGCAATGGTTAGAAAAGATATAGAAAAGGGTGTCTGCGATAACACAGTGGAGTTAGAAAAACTCCGCGAGGCAAAAAAACTATCTTCACGTGGAAAGAAGGTACTGCTCAAGGCCCTGGTTTTAATGGAAGAGAACCAGGTTAAAAGAATCAATTGTTTAGACCTAAAGATCAGGGAGCTTATCACAAGCGGTGAACTGGATAAGGCTCGGAGAATCAACGAGATGAAGAAGGAGTTGATGTATTGTGTAGGGCAACTGAAAATCACTGAGAGGTGGTTGGAAGATTTGGGAACGGAACTTTCAGAGAAATCACGTCAGGTTCTTGAATTACATATAAATTCCGAGGAGCAGACAATATTCGGCCGCTTTTCTCCAGATTGATTTTGGAGATGTAATAGGACGTATGGGAAGTCGAAATCAAAATATTACGATATATCATATCGTTATTAGTCACCCCATATCCCCGACCCACGTGTTCGAGTATCTTAAGTACTCGGACGCTTCTACTCTTATAGTATAATATAACTATTATAACACGAGCACTCTCTACTATCTAGCACTAGTATATTCCATAGAACGCGCTAGTTCTAGCCCCTACGCTTCTATACCTATAGATAACTCTTATATTAGAGCTCAACTTACCTCTAACTAGCTCCTCTCCTTATCCTACTTATATATTCTATATTATATAAAACCCTCGTCTTCTAATATATATAGAATATTAAAATTTAAAACTAAATATAGTAAGAAGAGTATGTTACGGAGTTGGAGGGACTGGGGTCTGGTCACGTGTAGCACGGCACGTGCGTGCCGCTGGCATCCTGTATTTAAGCTTCCATTCCTCTGGAACTCTATTCTCTCCTCCTCACTTAGTTGTTCGCTCAATACAGCAGTTTCCGTTTGACTCCGTATTCATCACAGCAAGCAGTGGTTCACTCCACACGGTTACAGAGTATAGATTTAGTTTACTATAACTCCTCTATTCCTATAATAAAAAGATTAATTAAATAATATTTTTATCTTTTTCTAAAATAATTCCCTAAACCCTCTAATAATCTATACTTCTTAACTCTTATAAACCCTTTATCTCTTACAACCTATTATTTTAAAATATTTATCTAAACCCCTTTAAAAATCCTCTTTTCTAAACTCTCTTCTAAATCCCTTTGTAACGAATACTCAAACTGGCTAACTAAACTTGGCTGGGTGTTCGCTGGTTGGTATGCTATGATAAGAAGAAGACTATCGTCTTGTTCACTTGGAAGTGAACTCGTTACTTGTATCAAAGATGTCAAACTCATATGATAAGATTGATAACTAAGTTGAGCACGAAGCTCCTATCTAATGGCAGACGTGCCGGTCTTATATAGAACCTCAGTTCTTTGTTCCAACTGTTGGATCGCCTCAGTCGCTTGTCGACCTAGGCGACCCAGTCGACTGGAGCGCCTGTCGACCCAGGCGATCCTTCCATCACGTGATGCTAACCAAAGGAAATCCCTGGATCGCTTAGCTAGTCTAAGGATCCCCATTTGCTATAAGAGCATACGATAGTGCTTGACCTGTCAGGACACCGCCTGGTCTTCACTTTTCACGTGCTGACACGTGATTCGTGACACCCTTCCTTTCTATAACTTTTCTTTACTTATTTAAATTGCCCAACCCCTTAAAAAACCTACCTTCCCTTAATCCCTATAAAACTAAACCTATAATGAAACCCCCTCCCCTAACCTCCCTCCCTAGCCCTCTTTCTATAAAATAACTGGCTAAAGCCCTTTAAAGAATAAAATCCCCAAGAACCTAAACGAAATCGCTATCTCGCGTAAGAATTTCTCTCTAATAACGATATCCCACGTATTTCAAACATCCAAATCTATTACCCATCTACTCGTAAAAACACAAATGTACGTATTATATTCGTTCAAAAAAAAAGGAGTGAATACCTAAGCGAAAACAACAACGCACAGACCACAACACCATCGCGCCTACGTAAATACCCAAACTCGCTAGACGAAAAATCTCCTCTTCAGCCATCTCCATACATTTCCAGGTACGTATACCGTTCAATGGACAAGATACGCGTAGCATATCGTTTACTGATCGTACCAAAGACATTACATAGCCACCAGAACCACCAAACCACCATGTCTGCACCACCAGCAGCACCAGCACCAGGACCAGCCGCCGCCGCCGCCAATTTGGTCACGGTCCCAGATGGCGACGACCCGCCATTGAGAAAGGTACGTGTTCTCTGTGGCGAATCAGAACCCAATTCCATGGTCCAGGAAGCTAATATAAAGGACGACAATAGCCCTGCAACTACCCCAAGAGCGCCCAGCACACCCAGGAAATCTTCGACCTGGCAACAGGTCGACTGGGCCGAAAGCTCGCGGGGATGGAGAAGAAGCGGGACTTCGTCCAGTACGAGGAGAACCTGGGGATGCACCCCACCAGGCACAGGCGATACCGAAATGCGAGCGTGGGATTCTGTGTTGGGGAGGCCAAACCCGCGGAGGAGAGATGCGGCCCGTGCCGTGATGGCCATGGGAGCTTTCCCCAGTGCGTGGTCGTCGCTGGCGAGTTCGGCGGTGCTTGCTGTTCTTGCAAGCTTGGAGATAGGGTCAAGTATTGTATCTGGCCGGCACCAGCCCCAGTAGCACCTACTCCAGCAGCTCCAGCAGCACCACCCGCACCCGCTCCAGCACCCGCACCAGCTCCAGCACCAGTTCCTGCGCCCGCAGCAGCTCCAGCAACTGCCTCGTCAGCTCCAGCCGATGACTGGGAGGGCTATACAAATGATGACGGAAGCCCCATGGATGTCATGGCTGTGATGCTGGGCTTTTGCCGGGCTGCTCGCGTTGCTCGAGGTGGATGAGACATGACTCTCCCACTCCCACCGTTCCCTCAGTGAAGTCTGAAGGGGGTTCCTGGTTGGTTGGGAGGGTTGTGTGTGACGTCTTGATCTTTGGTACAGTATACCAATGCAGATAATCCTCGCCGTCTGACAGGATTGAAATACATGTCATTTAGACTTGTGTTACTGCTGCCCGCCACTTTACCGAGACCAAGTTCACCACGGCCACATCTGATCTGGACGAACAAGAAGGCAGCACAATTTGGAAGGAGATTGGCCGAAGCAAACTACAACTTCGCAACTTCGATCCCAGGATCAGTGTTGGTGGTGGAGACCGTATGATGGAATGTGTTTGTCTGTGGGCTTTCGTTAGTCTTTTTCTTTTGTTTTTCTTGCTGGTTTTTTGTGTTTGGGGAGATTCTTGCCTGTTGGCACCGGCTGTTTTTTTTTTTTTCGGACCATATGGGATGAGGTGGGGCGAGAGCCCGTCTTTCGTCCGTAGAGTATCGAATATGATTTCATCACCACTCCGCAAGCAAGACTCGTATATCCTCAACCGTGACTGATTCTCCCAGATTTGATCGTAAAAGGTCTGCGTGGATTATGACAAGCCGATGGAATGAAATTTTTGAGGATCGTGGATCATGAGTCTCCATCGCTCGGCCTCCATACAGCCTAAGAGCTACTCGATTGCGCGATGAAAGACTTTCTGCTCATAAGAACTGTGTGGTTCGGCATAGTATTGAGATGGAGGAGGACTGCCTTGAAGGTCTTTCATAATCTCCATGGTTGCGAATGCATTTGTTGACTTGCTGCTTTTTGATGTAAGTGCAGTGACTAGCGACAGCATCCCCATGGCGAATATAACTTTGTAACAACTCTAGGCTGCATAAGATAAGGATACAACGGACAGGAACAGGAACGTTCGTCTGACAATGAGGAAGTCGTGTTGTTGTATGGATGGAATTCTTGTTGGGTAGGAGGGTAGGTAGTTACGTCAAGGTGGTTACTCTTGTGGTGTTGTGGTGGCCTCGGATAATAATCGGTCCGATTTCAAAGATCTGTGCCAAGTCACCCGCACCACTCCACTGTCAAATATACAATGAAGCAGTTTTCTATTTTCAGCAGGACAATCCCATGACTACTTTCACATTGATGTAAGGGAGTAACGCACTTCATAACATGTACATCTGTGAGAGCATGCATATATGTAAGGTGATGAATATGAAATCAAAAAGTGGTTCACATCATTTCGGATTTCCTATCATTACCAGCTTACAACACAGGTCTCATACAAAGATACTAGACCTATTGTCTTAGGGATGAACAGTTGAGAATGACTGCTTTTTTGAGATATCTGTACAAGACACACTTTAGAATTGTGGGATTCGCCAGAATTGTCCATGTTTAGCCTCCTGATCAGACAAGCTCACCTTGCGTGACCAGCCGACTTTGTTTGCTAATTAAGATGAGCTACTGCCCCCATCCCAGCCAAACCGACCTCAGTCAGAGCCTCCATATGCGCCAACCAATTCCAACTCAAGGTCATCCTTTGACTCCAGGCATACATAACTCATACATCGTCCTCCAGAAACTTGTAGGCGAACTTGAAGTCCGCCTTTCTTCGGTTCATCCTGTAACATGTTAGCCAAAATTCACAGCACAAGGTGCATTGGGTTGCCATGAAGGGAAAGTGTCTTAAGAAAATTGGCAACATACCAAGTGCTCTCATAGTCAAAGAAACGGTAAGTTCCTTGCTCAAACTCTTCCGTAATTGTCTTTGGCTCTTCATGTCTTTGAAACCAGGTCTGATACTGCTTATGGAAACGCCAACTTTGATCTTTCAGAGCTTTAGCTGCTAGATACTGTTGGTATGTTCCCTGCTTATAATAAAACACATAAAACAATGTATCTGGATCAATACGAGAGTACAGGCGGTGGTCATCAAAAACTGGGTCAAGCTCTTGTGGATAGTACGCAGGAGTATGACACCTGATTTCTGGCCTATAATTCCTAGGCGTACCAACATCTTGCATATCGGGCGAAGTAGCAAATGATGCTGCAAGCATTCTCTGCGATGCCTGCGAGGGAGCTGCCTTGACATTTGAATGAGTTGCTTCAAATGCCTGCAACAGATCCTGAAGTCCCGAAGGTAAATGATAGATTGATTCATCAGGGTCTTCGGGGGCAACGCTTTTCGTGCCATTGGTTACGCCATTGGATTTTGAGGTGGGAGCTTCAAGATGTTAGTTGGTAAGGTCACTTACTATCATATCGAAAAAGACATACCTTTAGAACTTGCCGCCGATTCAACCCCAGCTGGAGCCTTACCAGATGCCCGAGAAGGGCCTGGTTTCGGCGATTCAGCCTTTTCAGAGCTATGTGATTGTAATGGATTATTTCCACTAGGAACTGCACTTGATTGACTTAAAGCTGGTGACTTTGTTTGGGCAACGGAAGTTGTTTCCGATATACTGGCCGCAGCTGGAATAGCATTTTTTGTCGCAGGTCCCGAAGTAGAGGGCGCTGGTTGAGCATGAGTCACTGTCGGTGAGGCAGCTGTGCTCACTCTTCCTTTAGATACTGATGATAATGGTGGATGGCTGGCAGATTTAGATGGTGCGGGGAGGGCATCTGGTGGCGGGGGTAAAGGGGCTATTCCCAAATTATTCTTATCCTTTTCTGCTGCCAGCGCCGCAGCTGAAGCGTACTTGAGGGTTTCTCCTGGTGCTCTTGTTGGTACTGCTGCTGGCTTCATCTGCCCAGTGCCATTGGTTGCATTGTGTAATGTCGCCAACGCAGGCAGAGGGCTCTTCATTTGCGTTGATGGTCTTCGGGCTGCAGCTGGGCCTTCTGTTACTGCAGCAGCTTTCGACTTCCCCCCAGGTATACTACTTGATCTCGATTCTGGTTCGGGTGCTTCCTCCTGTATCGACTGAGTGTCCTGTGACGAGACTCGGTCGTTATCCAGATTCATCCCGTAGTTATCTTCCTCTTCCTGGAGGTTGAGCTCGTCGTACATCTCATCATCCTCCATGAAATCCTCGCCCATACCGTCAGTAACATAATATCGTATGGACTCCTCGAGGTCCGTCACTTGCTCAGTTTCCACCCCGCCGTTCTCCAGCGATCGTTTGATCAGTTCCAGTTTCCCCTGATGCCATTTATGCCGCTCCGTCACTCGTTCAATCTCAGCCATTCGATCCGCCTTGGCTGACTGGTTCTTGCCCTTCTTCATGGTGGCTTGTATCGACTCGCCCTCGGCCTCCAGGGTCTCTATCTGTCGTTCAAGCTCGTCCACCATGTTGCTCAAGAAATCGCAGGCTTCCATTTTCGCCCGCTCCTTCGGATCCAGCTTTGCAGCCGCCGATAAGCCCTCTTTGGAGTAAGCTTTCGTCTTCATGGCTTTTTCCACAGCCTTGAACTTCTCCATTTGCTGTTGCCCGTTAGCAGTGCACTCCATCGATTGTCATCGTGCGTACTGTCTCAATCAATTTCCGGTTCTCTAACAGAGGGCCCTTGTCTTTGATGTCGTTGCTGGCAGCCCATGTCTTGATCTGGTCTCGTAGCCTCTGTAGCTTCTTAATCTCACGTTTGAGGTTGTCCTCCAGCTTCTCCTTCTGCGCTGCATTGGTAGACTGTTCGATCTTCTCGTATATTGACTCGAACTCTGCGACACCCTCGGACACCTTCTTGAAGCATTTATCCACTTCCTGCTGAAGTTTCCGTGCCGCCATCGTGAAGGATTGATGGTCGCAATGGGAATGTGTGAATGGATGTTGGTGGGATTTCGGAGGCACAGATGATGAGGTTGTAAGTTCCGAGGACCGGGTCCCATGCGTCTGATGGACAGTTGAGGCACGCGCCGATAGTTTGTGGATATGCGATGGGGTTTGGCGTTGATGGGAGAAAAATGGTCGCAGTTGGGTGTTGTAGAAGGGGTTCCAAGGTTAGTGAGGCTCCCGCTGTGATTTGACAAGCTGCCAGGCTGGTGGTTGACGGGTTCACGGGATGCTGGAATCCTTGGCACCCGGAGGGTTTCCAGGCTGTGGTGGGGAGCACAGCACGGAGCCCCATTTCTCCAGCTACCGCCAGCCAGCTCAGCTACCCTTACCCACCTCTAGGCACTTTCTCCACTATCACAAGTTCACAACACCATAGGGATTATCCCCACCGTTAGGAATGCGATCATCGCTTGTAGAGCACCTCAGCTTCACTTCACTCTCTCTGCAATCCTGTCCGGGAGGGGCGTTCTACTGCCAAGACCAACCGAAGGTTCCCTAGATATCTACTCGTAACTATCCAGCTATCCAAGCTCCATAAAAGTCAATCTTGTTTTACACACATAAGCTTACCCTATCGTCTTAAGCTTTTCCTCTGCTTGGGTCAAGTGTGTCCTGTCTTCGTCTCCTACTCAGTCTACTTTCTTATCCTTCTAGTGTTGAACTGCGTTGAAGGCCATAGTCGATAGATTCCGGCTCATCCAACAACATGAAAGGTGCGGATGATTCCACGCCTCGGTACCAACCACCATTGCTGATATAGTGTCAGCAATTCTTCAACGGGTTCTGTCTGCCTCTGTCACAGTTGACAAGCAACTCGTATCCTCAATAGGAAAAGGCGTGCTGGTCTTTGCAGCGGTAGCCCCCGGGGATACAGAGAAAGACGTTGAAACCCTGGCTGCAAAGGTTCTCAAGATGCGTCTGGTAAGGGCTCGAGTCATGGATTGACATTTCTCAGATGGTTCTCTATCATCTTCTCGCTTGACAATTACTCGTGCGCCACCTGTTCTGTTGACATTTGTGCTGACTTTGCAATCGATAAGTGGGATGACGAAGTAGGAGGTCGAGTAAGCTTTTCCAGGCGCAAAACGGAAGTGTTCTGACGACTGGTACGAGTAGTGGAAGCATAATGTGCAAGATATTGGTGGAGAGATTCTATGTGGTATTTTGCCTCATTAACCTCGAGGATTTCTTCTGAATCTCTATTTCTAGTCTCTCAATTTACACTGCTGGCGTCAACCAAAAAAGGATCAAAGCCTGATTTCCACGGAGCGCTGGGTGGTGACAAGGCCAAGGAGCTGTACCAACTATTTGTTGAAAAGGTTCAAAAAGGTTATGTCAAGGAAAGGGTAAGAGATGGAGTTTTTCAAGCAATGATGGTACTGTAGAACTCTATCTTGCTTGCTGATAACCGGGCTGATCTTTCCTAGGAAGTGGCATTGGTCAACGATGGACCAGTAAGTATTGTCATCACGTATCTCTCTGAGTTCTTCGCTAACCAATTCAAGGTCACTCTGGAAATGTCTGCAGGACCAAGTGGAGAGAAACCCGAAAAGAAGTGAATGTTAACATGTTTTCTATGTCGGACTCAGGTATTCTGGCCATTCAACCGGGAACCTTGAGATGATTATTCAAACTCTTTTCCTTTGCGTTTTGGTGAATTTCGAACCCTATTTCAGTCAGCGGAGTTCTGTTACTTTCATTGCGTTCCTACATATTCCTCTTCTTCTTGAACTGCTTTAGACAATTGTGGGCAATTTCTGGTGGAAAAACTGAATCTTCCTCTGATCAGGAATTAATGCAGATTTGCTGAATGACAGACGTGGTACAAGTCGTATCTATCTAGGGTCCCCGAGACCAGTATTCTCCCTCCTTTACCTGTCAGCTTGTATGATAAGAGGGTGCAGTAGCACTCGAGTGAAGTTCCATCGTAAATGGAAGTAGACGCTTTACTTTATCCCATATCACTGTTGATCATTTTGAGATGGATTTCTACATACTCGAGTGGTATTCCTTATTGCCGTGGTGGCGTTCATGGACGTATCCGAACAATTTAATCTATTTCCCATATAATTTACTCAATTTTTCATGGCACCATCTATCTTTAATCAAAGTCTGGAACAACTACCGAGACTTGATATGGGGTGTATAGCCAGAATAGCGGGGTCCTCTTAGTATAAAATGGAAGGTCCTGCTGTGTCTGAGTTGGATGGTTGAAACTTTGATATCTTTAGGATCTTGATTTTGCCTTTGATTTCTGTTTTTAACGAATCATGGGTTTATCGACATTCGCGCTCGTCGCACTACTTTCGCAGTATGTAGTTGCGCAGACGGGAAATGCTCGTGGATCGGATTTCCTACGATTTGCCTGCTCTCAGCTTGTAGTCGAACGTACAGATCCTCTCGTCTCACCGGGAGTTATCCCGTCGCCGCATATGCATCAAATTGTTGGTGGAAGCTCTTTCAATGCCACAGTATGGAAGTTCCCTTCTGTCTTCTGGGAGATGCTAATTGCAATTGTCCAGATGGATCCATCAGAGATCAATCCCCCGGCGGTATCGAAATGCACATCGTGCAAGATGTCCGAGGACTTTAGCAACTATTGGACTGCATCTATTTACTTCCGCTCACCCGAGAACGGAACCTACAAGCGGGTTCCACAGATGGCAAATGGTCGTTTGAATGGCACGTTGATGGAACAATCCGCGGGTATCACAGCGTACTACATGCGACCATTCAGCGGCACCAACAAAAAAGTCACCGTCATGCCCGCCGTAGGTCTTACAACCCCCTTCTCCCAGACCCTCTAACCAACAAACACCCAGGGCTTCCGCATGCTCACCGGCGACCCAACCCTCCGCACCAAGTCTAGCGGCCCCAAAACCATCTGCCACCGCTGCCTCGCAAAGAGCGAGCGCATCGGCGGCGGCTCCGGCGCCCCCTGCGACTCGAACGACTTCTCCGAGTTCCCCAATAAGCCCTGTCCAGGCGGTATCCGCGCCACCGTCATCTTCCCCAGCTGCTGGGACGGCAAGAACCTCGATAGTCCCGATCACCGCGCCCACGTCGCGTACCAAGCGGGCTCCGTGCTCGCGGGCGATAAGTGTCCTTCCTCCCATCCGGTTCGTATTCCGCAGGTTATGTATGAGATTATGTATGATACTAGTGCGTTTGCGGATCCGGCGTATTATAGGGATGGGAGGCAGCCGCTT
Source organism: Hymenoscyphus albidus (assembly GCA_911693285.1). NCBI lineage: Eukaryota > Fungi > Ascomycota > Leotiomycetes > Helotiales > Helotiaceae > Hymenoscyphus > Hymenoscyphus albidus. The sequence goes on from CAJVRM010000573.1 coordinate 193,038, forward strand.
GTTTATAGTTTTGGGGATAGGTGAGTTTTCTTCTTCTTTTGCTTCTTCCTAAGTCTTTGGTTCTGAGCGATGAGTTGGTTAGTGTTTGGGGTTCGCTTGTCGCTTATACGTACGTACTTACTTACTTACCCTTACTTACTCTTCTTGCTACCTTTAGGACAGGCTACGGCGCCCATGGGGATTACCTCTTTGGATGGGAGGATGGCGCGCTGCAGCGGGCGATGGATGGACTGGGATCGACGTGTTTTAGCGAGACGTGTCCGGTGTTGAAGTTGCAGAGTTGGGATAGTACTAATGGGTGTGTGAAGCAGCAACAGGCTGTTGAGGATGTGGGGAGTAGTACTTGTAGGTGTTGAGTTTCTTTTTTTCTTGTGAGGTGTGTGTTGGTATTGACTGATTGTGCTTTTTAGGGCTTAAGGAACTTCCTGGGGGTGTTACTGTTGATTAGCTTGGACGGTGATGGGGGGAGGGGGAGGGAGGCTTGAGAGGGGGATGTAGGTGTTGGAGGATTGTGGTTCTTGTGGTTGGTGGGTGTTTTTTATGATGTAGTCTTCTCTGAACCATACTCCCAGTGGACAAGAAAAATGGCAGAGATTTATATTTTAACTATTAGCGTAAGTTGATTCTAAGTACTGAAATGTTTAAAATATCTAGAACAATTGCCTTTATTATACTATCGTTTTCGAGAAATTATTTTTAATTACTCCAAGAAAATGACATAATATAATAGTTTTTAGTTAAGTTAGAACAAGATAAAAGAGGTCTCTGCCACTTTTCTTGTCCACTAGGAGCCATATTATCCTACTAAGTGGTTGCGACCATGTCTTTCACTTTACTAGGATCTAGTCGGTAATCAGCACCTGAAATCCAATTTTTATTACAGGATTTCTCGACTATATCGGCGCCGCGGCTTTTCTCATCCCACTCCTATACCCATGAGATATAACCTAAGTATCGCAACATCTACACGTTGTTTGCTCACGTGACCTAGCACTGTCATATAAGCGTTTCTAGTCTAGCTAACTATCTTCTTCCTTAAGCAATAAGACACCAAATCAAGGACCTGGTTACTTCAACCCCAATAGCTTCTTTACGACTACTATGTCACCCAACACTAAGTAAGTGAATAAATCAAACCACAGCTCACTCTAATCCACGCTTAAGCTTCACCCTATCCATCCATAACATCCCACAAAAAACTCCAAAAAAAAAGTGTTTGTAAGGAAAGACCTGGATTATCCAATAATCTGCAGAAAACGGTCCCCAGTAGGATTTACTTGGACTTCTAGATTGGAACAACGACAGGTCGATGGACGGAAAGAAGACACGGTACTCGTCTCCGAAGGGGAGTTGAACCCCGGCATAATGGACGCTGTTTTTTACCGCTGGGCCAGGCGGACTTTTCCTAGGTGTGGAAGGTTCTTATTTGGGGTTATGAGGGGGTGTGATGTGGCTTTGGGGGATGGGGGAGTGAATGGGG
>CAJVRM010000573.1:194742-254319 GCA_911693285.1 Hymenoscyphus albidus
TGGGTGGTGAGGGGGTGAGGGGGTGGGTGGAAGGAAGTTTATATGATGGGGGTCTGGTGAAGTGTCATTTTCATCATTTCTGTTTCATCATTCTACATAGCACCCCGCTCACAGGTAACCAATAATGTCTAAATTACAGAAAGCAAAAGAAGCATATTTCATGGAACAGAGACGTCTATTGAAGTGCCTGAAAAGCTTTCATTTGCCATTGCAATTGGTCAATTTATGCCAAATACACTAGGTAGCTACGAATAACAAAACACGTGGTCGTTACTTTGTAAACACCTGGCGTATAGTGTTATTATACTAGAAGCTTTCGTATAACTAAAATAGTTATGTAATTAGTAGATGGTTAAGAATAATCATCAATTTTTAATTTACTTTTCAGTATACGTATACCGAGATACTTGAGTTGATTACACGGGACATTTAGCATAAGAAATATTTTTGGTGTGTACAGAGCGTTAGTAAGGTTTCGAACAACTTAACAAGTATGCTAATACCTGTTCATGTCCAACGTTCCGCATGCAACTATATTCCATGGAATTATTCCATTCTATTCCACCTGGAATCCTTCTAGGGCACCTTTATAATAGAACTATTCCATTCCATCGATTAGTTTCTGGAATTCTAGGACTTCTATAGATTTCCACTTCTAGTGAATATTAATATAGATAAGTGAATAACGGTATTTAGGAACCTGGAAGAGTGGATGGGGTCCTTCACGTGATATGTCTAGGACTCTCTACCTCTGTGTACCTACATATATTATTAGTACTCCTAGGGAGTTTGTCCCTACTGCCTATATATAAAGGTGCTATTGCGATAGTCTAAGACTGACCTACCGGCCTTTTTCCGGATCATGTGACGTCCTAAATGGAAATTATATTGATTCTATGGAATATGTGCCTCTAGGAATGGAATGATTGTAGCAAATCCTGAAATGGAATAGAATACTTCCAGAGGAAGGCTCTAAAATCGAATGGAATTCCAGTTGCCGAACGTTGTTCATGTGGCTATAAAGTTATCTTGCTTTTATTTTAATGGTATTCAATCAATCAATAAACGCAGAAGTCTCATCCCAATCTTTGAATGTCTACTTGCGATGACACACATCTCAAGGTTCTCACCGAGTAATCAAGGGTAATACAGTAGTTCGTGGAGGATTGAGTTCGAAATTTTAAGCAAAGGCAGGAAATTTCCCAACCCTTGCTCAATGTAGTATGTGCAATAAATGGCCATTCATAATCCATTTCCCCTCCATAGCTCGTTCCAAGCCCACTCAACAGCTAGTATAGCCAACTTATTTGTAGGTGCATCTCAATCCATTGGCTTGGCTTCCGTTGGGGAATCCGCAGTAGTTGCTGCAGCAGTCGTTTGAGGCAAGGCACTTTTCTATAATTCTCAAATCAGCACATGCTCAGGGGGACGCGACCTGATGTAACTTACGGCCGTCGGCAAAGCAGCGCTTCTCAATCGCGGCTGGGATGCTGACTGCAGAGACAGCGGCAATGCAAAGGGTGGCAATGATGGTGAACTTCATTTTGATAGATGGAAAGTTTGATGTTTGGGTTGGGGGTGAATGAATTGAGCTGAAGTGAGGTGGTGGATGAACAATACCACGGAGGCTGAGTGCTCTTATATATTCCAATCACCCACCTGAGCGACAGTATGCAGGAATATTTCTTACCCCATCAGCCAACTTTTACTCGTAGAGAATAATGCAGCTTTGAAAGATCTGAGTAATGAATATGTAGCCACCTTGGAAGCGGAAGTGGACCAATTGTGGCCTGCTATCATTCGAAGCTTCCAATTCCAGTTAATCCGCCGCTCTTGCGCCAGATTGCAATCAATGCGTCTGCGGTATTTACAACGGCATGCGGAGTTTCACCGCCAAGATGTTGACGTGTGGTCGTTTCAAAGCTTCCAGGCTCGCCTAGACGATTGCCGAAAGCTTGACTGCAGGTTTTACTTGAAAGTATCATAAATTAAGTAATGGATAGTTGCATATCAAGCTCCAGTCTGGAATACGAGGGTGGAAAACGACCCCGCATTCTACGTTAACTTTAAGAGTGGACGGTTTCTTACTTTACTCCAAAATAAGCTTCCAAAACAAACGATACCAGAAGCGAAAGGAATAGATAGCTTGTTATACCAATCAGTATGGGAAAGCTTTCAAAATTCTTTTTATGTATTTCCAAATTTATTCACAGGTTAAAGCATTGGCACGGAATCGCCCCGTTTTTACCTACAGTACCGTAAAAGCCCCGGTGAACGTTGATATCGTCGGTACATGTACTGTACATCAGGTTTTCCAACCACGCCATGGTGGCCATATTGGAGATTTATTAGGTCAGGGATGAAGCATAAACCACACCACCTAGAAATTGTGCATCTGGTCGCGGAGCCATTCAGCCGTTGTCCCTGCATAATAGTACCGGAGTTCACGGTGCAGGATACCAGGAAAGTCAGATACCACCATACGTATCTAGCTGTTGTCCGCTGTCATAGGCACAAATGCAGCCATAATATGACTCCAAAGTCCAGGGATGTATATCATGTTTAAGACCGGTGTCCAGTGGTCACGCATCAGGTTTCTGATTCCGTCGATGCTGCGCCAGCAGTGGTGTTCTTGACCGTGTGCGGGGAGATCCACGTTGTCGGCAAAAGATGCATTTGCGGCTCCCACCAAAACCATGGGCATTACGAAGTAGAAGACCCAAAAATGAGAACCCGCAGATTATGGGTTCGTTGGGTAGAGGGTGTCCAGTTTGAACGACATCATCCGTCGAAAAACAACTGAAAGTGGGATTCTTCCCTAATTTCATCGACAAAAAGAAGCGTCGTCGTTACTCCCTACCATGCCATAGTCAACTGACCCTCTAGTCTGTATTCAGAGTCAATTCTAGTCATCGGAATAATTTGAAGACGGACACATCATTTTACAACGGATCCTTTCGTATTTGTCAAAAATATGGTCTCCGGAGCGACGATCTCTTGGAAATCGTGCAATACCATGGCATGGTAGTCCATCTGGAAAAGGAAAAGCGAATAAGAGGACAGGTCTTCACTGCTACTACCAAAGACGAACAGAGCAGGTGTTCCGAGTATAGTAACAACTACTACCCATCAAATCCCAGCTTACTTCTGTTAGAGGGAGTCACAGTGCCAATAAAAGTTTCATCAACAACCTTTTCATAGATTGGTAGCTCAAATCTAGAAAAAAGGGTTGAAGGTAGCGACCTAGCTGCCTTCTTTGAATGCTTCAAGGCTGCCTTGGATAATACAGTACTCGAGTATAGTTGGAAAATCCCTTCGAAATCCACCGAAAACCGAATTTTAAGGCGTGATGAGACGTTCTTGTAGCACAAGATCTGATTTACTGTACACGCAATTGGTATCTTCCAGTTTCCCCTTCTGCTACGTCTAAATGCCAATGTACTACGATATTCACAGGTGTTAATCATTCTGTCTAATCTTCAGATTTAAGATACCACAATTGACTATCTTCAGGAAGAAGAATAGACTGTAACGAACCATACTATTACAAGGTGCAAAACCACTCAATCATCTTCAAAGTCATGTCATCTGGTTCCACATTCAAGGAAATTTTCAGCGAATAAGCATCTGGAAGAATACGAGTGGGAAATTCCTATACGAGTCCTATTATTCGGTCCAGCACTGATAGTACTTGAGAGGAAGAAGATCGACATCCCTGAGTCCATATACGGAAGGTTGTCTGTATGGTTTCAAGTACCGGTACCCACTTAACCACCATCCTCCTATGAAAACCAGCTCATAGATCTACCGTGGTGAATCGAAGTTATAAAAAATGCTATGTAGGCGGTTAGGGTACGGAGAAGCTGGCAAGGCTACTTTAGAGCCATTTAGAGAACAATTTTCTACATTTCACTAGGTAGAAAAGTCGACAACCCGCTCATCGCAATCTTCTACGCATAAGAAGAGGGTCTAGCGAGTAGGAGCCTCTAGTTTACACTGTTCCGTACTCCACCCGCCCACTTAGCGTAATCATCAAGTTCGATTTACTACGGTATCTCAAAAGACGAAGCATCCTACTCAGAACTGACAGCTTCCAACATGTCTCATTCTTTGGGATTTTGGAAACATTCATATTTCCCAGCTTAATAATGAAGGATCGGCAGCTCATCTAGTTTAGGTTCATGTCAACACTTCTGCTTACAGTGTCTTATCCGAAACCACTACTTAGCTTGTGATTATACATGAGGAAGTTAAAAAGTATGATGAGAACCGCCTTGCATTCCTTACTTCAGTAATTGACTTGTTTGCTAAAACTAACTCTGATAAGCGCAACCCATCAGAGTAAGAAAACCTGCCGTTGTTTTTTGTGTGAAAGAAGAATTCGCGAACTGACCTATACCAATTGTCTGAGAGAAAGCAAAAGACTGAGTTCGTTATGCTTCGAGTGTTTTCGCAGATTCGTAATCATTATTTCACGTGGTGCTCAAGATCTCTAAGTGGTATAAAATACTATTGTATTCGTAGAATAAAAGGCTCTTGAACACCTCGCGGACAACTTCTGTTATTTGACTATGGCTCGACTATTTCAAACATTACTATCTCTAGCAAAGGACCTTTGCGGGAGTATCTCGGGTAACCCGATTTACATCACCTTTAAAAAATTACAATCATGGCCCGCATCTCTCTGGCTATTTTCGAGTGGTTGATACGTAAGAAGATCCGTGACTGTTCCAAATCAGGTACTTGAGGCGAGTTCTTCTTGGACTGTGGAAAATTTACCTTCGAGGTTTAAAGGCCATACGTAGTATATAGGGACATGCCCTGTTTTCAAAAGTTGGTATGATGTCTTTGATTGGTTGTGATCAACTGTCGGCATCTGGGATATAATTCCAAGGATCTAACAATTCCATTCCAAAGTAGAATATCCCAAGGGCCCTTTAATTTAGAATGGAATATCCTAGATGATAAGGCTTTAGAATTCTGAATTACAGAGGATATCTATCTATATATATTGCTTTCAAATAACGAGAGAGCTTAGATTAGAGTAAAATAGGAGCACACAAGTAGATATTTAATCGGTCAATCATTTACTATACTGGTTAGTCATATACTCTTGCGAGCGTAACACGCTAAATACGTGCTAGCCTACATTAGTCTACTACCAGATTCTCAGCCTAGGATTCCTGGCGATATTAAGTATTACTACTGTCTCAAGGTTCTTATTAGTCGAGCGGACCAGAATCGCTATATTACAGGTTATGTAACAAATTCCAGGGTGGAAAGCCGGGCTCTACAATCGAGAAGTAGAACGTCCTAAGACCGCTCTTGGTTAGAACGAAAAGTTCTAGGTAACGGTTCAGAATGACATTATTTGAGGTTCACACCAGGTGTTTCTAATGCTATGGGAGCTGAGTTTTGCTCAATTCGATGACTTTCCTGTGGCTTCGTATATATGACTAATTGATAAGAGAACTGTACTGGTATAGCAGTGCCATTCTATTCTCAATAGTTAGTCACGACTCTTTGAAGACCGGAATATACAAAGTATCGACAATAGGATGAACATCGCTGTCTGGAGCCAGATTTACGAAGAAGCTTCTCGTGATTCCAGTTTCATACCTCCTTGTAACCTTTAGCATTCTATTACCATTTTCACAAGTTACAACTCATATGATAACATGAAACAGAAATTATGGTTACTCCACATTATTTCAAGTATTATAGTATCTAATGAGGTATAATAAGTATCTGTTTTAATTTTTTTACTTATTAAGATAGACTAATCGTATTAACCAGCCATGTTTTTAAGAGATACTCAAATGAGCTATCTCCGAGAGATATCTATCCAAGTTAGTTTGTTAATAATTGTTTCATTTAGGTAATAATTACCTTACTCACTAATAGACTTTAGGTTTAAACCTTAGTCTGTTCTCGCTTATTCTAGAACGTTCGATCACGTGAACCGAAACATTCTAGTATCCCTTTCTATTTATAAGCACTTCTATTCTATTTATAATCTATAGAACCTCCTAGAATCTATCTAAGGAGTATATATAGACCTTTACTGTCCTTATAGTTAGAAAAATCAAGTCATTTTCACAAGTCAAATTCTTACTCTTTTGATTCCCGATGTACCTAACAGTCANCCTTAGTCTGTTCTCGCTTATTCTAGAACGTTCGATCACGTGAACCGAAACATTCTAGTATCCCTTTCTATTTATAAGCACTTCTATTCTATTTATAATCTATAGAACCTCCTAGAATCTATCTAAGGAGTATATATAGACCTTTACTGTCCTTATAGTTAGAAAAATCAAGTCATTTTCACAAGTCAAATTCTTACTCTTTTGATTCCCGATGTACCTAACAGTCATCTGACCATCCTACTTCCACTGTCTTATATACACTCTGTATATAACCGATACCTCTTACAATAATTTTGAAATAGCAATAATGTTCAATAGATTCTCAAGTAATATGTTGCAATTAGCGAATGCTATTCATAGCTGGAAATTGATTACCCAAGATATTAGTAATCCACTTCACTCATGACGCTCTACCATGTTCCGGTAAACACTCCCGAGTTACTCCTTGACTGTTTCAGAGACTACATGATTCCATCATACAGTAGCAGAGAAAGATCACTTTGTAAATACCACCAAAAAGCACAGACAACAGAAACCCAGAAATTCAAGCATAATTCACAACTAACTATAGTACCACATATTCACCACCCAAATATCATATGACATATATAAGCAACTATAGCACCCGGTGATCTCAGGGAAAAGTACGCCTGGCCCAGCGGTAAATTTCGTCCAATATGCAGGGGTTCTATTCCTGTACGAAGACGGCTATCGGTCTTCTTTCCGTCCATCGACTTTGTCGTTGTTCTAATATAGAAGTCCAAGTAAACGCTACTGGGGACTTTAAGTTATCGCAGAACCTGGCTAATCCAGGTCTTTCCCTACACCTCATTTTTTGCATTTTTTGAAATGTGTTTTGCATGTTTTGGAGGATATGTAGGGCGAGGTTTAAGCGAGGAGTCCTGAGAGGCTTTAGATTCACTTTACCTGGTTGTTCTGGCTCTATTTTCTCTATGATCTTGCGTGGCTTCTTTGAATATTTGTCGTAATCTTGATACGTAATTGGATTAATTTCTCTCTGCTTTTAGCAACCAGTCCAGCTTCCAACTCGCCGGGAAGGCGTTTTGTTTATATTTTGTTAAAACTGTTCTAGCCCTAGTAAGGAGTCTGAATTATTCTAAAATGATAAAATTACGCTTCCGTTCAAACCAGCATTTTTTGCCATTCAATATTCTTGGTATAGAAATTTAATAAGTAGGGTATCGCTAGGGACTTTTCACTTTGCACTAACAGCAACAATAGGATAAGTGTCTGGCAACTTTACTAGGAAACAATATTGCAATGTCTACCTCCAAACAAATAAAATTTAGAAGGATGAAAATGGGAATGCCGCAAGTTTTCTATCAAAGATAGCTAAGAGATATAAATAGCGACGACCCCTGTCCCACGGTATCGAAGCCCAATTACAATAGAAAGAAGTTACAACATTAAATGTATGTCTACTTATCAGAGTAGAAAATAGAGCCTGTTTTGTTTTCTACAGCAAGATTTATCTCGATTTTTCTTGGTTCCTGTTACACTTTCCGACGTGGAGCTTGACGTATTTACATCCATTGTCACTTGTGGCTGGTGTGGATCCCGGAACCTCCGCCACACTCTCACTCGGCTGCGGCTTGTGATCTTCCTGGACTCGTACTAGTGACAGCTTGGAAACAGATCAACAGAAACAGGCAAGACGATACCACGATTGACGAAAAACAAATTGGCATACCAGCGTTGAGATTATTCACCTCGTTTCAATCGTTTAATTTTTGATCGTGACACGTATCACGTATCAGACGAAGCTCCAACAATACCGAATTGCACCTCTGCATAACTCTACAGCTGCTGAATAACGACACATCTCCAGAAATACCGTCGCAATGGCACAATACTTCCTCGACATCATCTACACCCTCACCAATTGCATGAGTTGTTTTCCAGGCTCGCCAAATCTAAAGATCAACAATCGGAGCTTCAAGATACTGCGATTGTTAGGAGAGGTACGTACACAAAGCATTCATCCATTGAGCGATGGGCGCATTTGCTGACAATTCCCCAGGGTGGATTCTCATACGTATATCTGGTCCAGGATACCAGCAACGAAGCTCTATACGCCCTCAAGAAGATACGATGTCCATTCGGCCAAGAATCTGTTGCGCTGGCGATGAAGGAGGTGGAGGCATATGCGCTTTTCTCGCCGCATCCGAATATCATTCGTAGTATTGATTATTCCGTGTCGGCCGATCGATCGGATCCGACAGCAAAAACCGTGTACATTCTACTTCCATACTACAGACGAGGCAATCTACAGGATATCATAAATGCAAACCTGGTGAACCACACGAGATTTCAGGAAAGGAGGTTAATGGTGCTGTTTTTGGGTGTTTGCAAAGCTTTGAAAGCAATGCATAATTACAAAGTCGGTGGTCCACCTGGAGGTGTCAATAGCCAGAAAAAGGCAAAGCGAGTGAGAGGGGCAGCTGCGGTTGCAGATCAAGAATTGGCAGACGAGGCAGAGGCGAGAAGGGGCAGACAAGCCGGCAGAGAAGTGGATGATGATAGTGAGCAGCAGGAACCTTTAATGGAATCCGAGGTTTCAACGGCGCAGGAGGGTATTGCGCCGGGTGGGATACGGTCTTATGCGCATCGCGACATTAAGCCAGGTGAGATCAAGGCCTAGACTTATCAAGCATCAACCAAAGCTAACAATTGCAGGAAATATTATGATTGACGATGATGGCGAACAGCCGATTCTCATGGATTTGGGCTCTTTAGCTCCAGCTCCTACTCCGATTACCTCTAGATCCCAAGCACTGGCAGTGCAAGATCAAGCAGCTGAACATTCCACAATGCCGTATCGTGCTCCCGAGCTATTCGACGTAAAGACTGGAAGCGTAATTGATACCAAGGTGGATATTTGGTCATTGGGCTGTACACTCTATGCCTGTCTGGTTGGAAAATCTCCGTTCGAAATGCGAAGCGACGAAACAGGTGGAAGCTTGAGCCTTTGCGTTCTTGGCGGAGATTGGAGATTTCCAGACGAAGGAGCAGGAGGCAAGAAAAAGGCAACAAACCAGCCAGGTCAGACTGATGACAGTGAAATCAGTGAAGGGATTAGGGAAGTGGTGAGAAAATGTTTGAAGATCGAACCGGCAGAACGGCCGGATGTGGATGAACTGATTGTAATATGTGAGGACGTAATTGCTCAGTTACCACAGGATGGGCATTCGTAGGTCGGTTGGCCTCGTGTAAAACCTTGTATTTTTTGGGCGTTGGGGCGGCTATGAAATGAATGGGAAACACGTTTTTCCTAATAATTGAAAGGTTGTTTATCATCAGATGCGGTTCAGTCCAGAGTTGGAAAGTCTGGTATCCCCTTCACGGAAGTACGAGTTGGCCTGGGATGAGAGGCACTCGTTCGACTTTTCTAGACCAACTTCTTCAGGGCCTTCACACGTGGGGGATGGTTCTTTTCTCTTCGAGGACATGGGAATTCTGCAAGCAGCAAGCCCAGTCATTCGATGCCTTCCTGTTGTCAAGTGGCCAATGAGAAATGGTGCAACAACTTTACATTTTCAAGGATTTGCCATACGATGACGAGTTAAAATGCTTCTTTTGTATATGTCATCCATGAACGGGGGTCTAGTGAGCCTCATTCGCTGACCAGATTTGTTTTTTCTAGAAGCCTGGAAAAGGAAGGCTTATCTCTGAGATTTGGTGGACGTTTCAAGGCTACTGAGATATTCGGGGACGGAAAGCCACACTGACGGGATGGATGGTGGAACATGACTGACATAAGCGGATTCTAAGAATCTGATTTGTTGGCTCTTATTTAAAATACCAAGAACTTGATCCTGTAGAGGTCGCTTAGCGATATGTCCCTGCATTATCAAACTTTAATTTCTATGTTTGGGATTTATCTAGCTTCTATGGGATTGGATCTGACTGATCGTTCTTCCAAAGTTTTATTTGCGTCGTGTCAATCTCGTGGCGATCACGATCCAGGAGCGGTGGCTCAGGACGAAGATGAAGGAAGGCTTGTTTAGTGGATTTTGATACGGTTGTGCCAGTCGCAAGTGCTAAGACGAGATCACTGCCTAACTCATGTATGTTTAGCGAGAATCCGTGTAGTATGTTGGCACAATTTTGGAGGAGAATAAGTAAATCGGCTCCCCTCATCTTTTCTTGACTTGATCTCTTCGTTCTATATACTTTCATTGCATTCTTATTTCTCCTTCTTTCTTCCCTTTCTTCCTTCCTTAAATTAGTCTACCAAACAACGATACATATACTCGTTGCGTGGTCTTGGTGTAATAATGGTTTCCAAACATATCCTCCTTTCCCTCTTCGCATCTCTCCTACCTCTCCTCATCCAAGCCGAGAAACATTGTCCTCTTCTAGGGCCCAGCTATCCATCGCCAAAACACCTCAATTCCAACCCTACAATCGCAAAAGCCAGTTCTACACTCAACAAAATTCTCGACCAAACAATCAAAACCGGCAACTCATCCGCCGGCCCCTTTGAATCAACCAACACCTCCTTCGCCCTCGAAATCTGGACCGCAGGCGACTTCAACCCTCTCTTCTCAAGATACTATTCCGCACCCTCTCTCAACCAATCAAAACAAGGTGTCAAAGTCGTCAATGCAGATACCGTCTTCCGGGTCGGCAGTGTGACGAAACTCCTCACCGTCTACACCTGGTTGATCAAGGCTGGAGGAATGTCATTATTCAACGAGCCTATCACTAAGTATATCCCCGAAATCAAAGCTGCTGCTGCGGCCAAGAACGCGACGCGCAATCCTATTGATTATGTTTCTTGGGAGTATATCACGATTGGTGATCTTGCGGCGCAGACGGCGAATATTGGGAGGGAGTACTCGGCTTATGGGGATTTGGCGGGTGCTTTGGTGACGGATGGGAAGATAAAGGCTGCGGCTATGAATCTTCCTGCGCTGGGGAAGGGGGAGGTTCCGATTTGTGGGGGTGGTGGTGCTTGTAAGTTGAATTTTTGAGGGCTATGCTTCCTCGGTCTGTCTTTTTTACCTTGAGAAGCCCTTTAGTCCATTCTTAACACCCATATTTCCTCTATTAATACTGATGATTTTGAATCAAACTAATCTTAATATCTAGGCACTCGCGCTCAATTCTTCGAAGGCTTCGTTAACCGACACCCTATCTACGCACCCTCAACAGCAGCATCATACTCCAACGTAGAATACATGATCTTCGCCTACGCACTCGAAAACATAACCGGCATCCCCATCCAAACGCTCGTCGAAAGCGCCATCTTCTCACCACTGAACCTCACCGGCTCCTCATGGTCCCTTCCAAAAGACAACAGCAGCAGCATCATCGACCCAGGAACCTACGACTTACCCTTCGGCGACGAAACCGCAGCGGGTGGCGCATACATGACAGCCAGGAATCTCTCCTCACTCGGCCGCTCGATTCCACGGAACCAACTCATTTCCCCTTCCTTAACTCGCCATTGAATGAAGCCAAGAGCCTTCACATCAGACCCGACATCTCACCTCGGTGCGCCGTGGGAGATCCGCCGTCTAGAAATCGGTCCTTCGAAGAGGGTTGTGGATATCTACACCAAATCCGGTGATCTCCCAGGATACTCATCGCTCTTACTCCTCATCCCGGATTGGGATTTGGGCATCACACTCATGGCAGCTGGTCCCGCAGGGACGCCCGACATCGCAGTCCTATCCGGTCTCATCGCCGCGCACTTCCTCCCCGCGGTCGAAACCGCCGCACGAAACGAGGCGCAAGAAAACCTCGCAGGCTCATATTCCGCAGCCAACAGCACTCTGATCCTCACCACCGATCCGCACCACCGATCCGCTCCTCCCGGGTCTCGGCGTCGACACTTGGATACATAACAACACCAACATCCTCGCCTTGCCAAAGAAAATCACTATCTTCGGCCCGCAAGTCAGGCTTTATCTTACGGGTCTGAAGAGGGAGATGGGTGATGAGACGACGCTTCTGGGATTCAGAGCTGTGTTTACGGATCCGATGGTGGAGGCGGTGGGGGGTCTGCTTGGTGTGGAGTGTTTTAGTTGGGCGCAGGTGGATGGGAGGGGGTGGGGGCTTGTGGGGAGTGATGAGTTTTTGATTAGGGCTGGGATGGATGGGAGGGCGGTTGGTGTTACACCGAGGGTTATGAGGGAGGAGTTGAGGAGAGTTGTGGTTGTGGGGGCGGCGGTTGAGGGGGGTGGTAATGCTTAATTTGGGGGAGGTGGAGTTTTCGTTGCGTCGTGTACTGCACACTTTTAGACGGCCTTATGTGAGAAGTTCTGGAGCCAGTAATTCAATTATCCTAGTTTAGTAGAATATTTGTGTACCTAATATATGAATAACCTCAAGAATTCGTTCACTAGAAATCACTCTTTCAAGCTCATCAGTACAGCCAATGGTTCCCTGGCTGTAGTTTACAGTCACAAAACAGTACTCACATCTCCTTTTCCAAGCATTATAACATTATACATAGTAGAGAGAACCTTCATGCAATATATCTCTACTTCACATCACTATCCAGCCCTCCCAGTCCAGCATTCAAATTCCTCTATCTATTCTCAAACTACTATTACAAACTCTCCTCTATATATACATCTACCCTCTAACCACAGCACCCGTATCTACACTAACTCCAAAAATATACATCTAACCTCCCTTCCCCCACTCCCTCTCTCCCCTCTCCCCTCTCCCCTCTCCCAAAATCAACCACCCTTCCCCCAACCCCTACCCCTCCAAAAACCCAAAACCGCACACCTCCTAAGAACAACCTTCCTAAAACACCTANCTCCCCTCTCCCCTCTCCCAAAATCAACCACCCTTCCCCCAACCCCTACCCCTCCAAAAACCCAAAACCGCACACCTCCTAAGAACAACCTTCCTAAAACACCTATGATCCCTCTTTCTCTCTCTTCCACCCACCTTCTCCTTTCCCCAACTCACCACACTTTCCCTACCACCACTACTCACCACACTTTCCCTTCCACCACTACCCACCACACTCCCATCCCACTGTCTCTCTCTCTGTCTCTGCGCCTCTAGATCTATACATAACCCAGCCCCAGCCCTAGCCTTAGCCTTCGCACGATGAGCATTAAGCTTTTTAAGCATCTCTCTCAATGCTGTTCTTTTTTCTTTTAGGATTTTTTGGGGGTCGTGGTTTAAGGGGGGGTGAGGTGGTGGGTTGGTATCCATTTGGGCTGGGGGTGGGTGAGGAGGATGGTGGGGAGGATGGTGGTGGTAAGGTCGATGTTTGGGTGTTTGGGTGTATAGAAAAGCGGTTGTAACGGTTGGTTGGTTGGTAGAAATAAATAGGAACCACAATATCGTCTCGAGATCCAAAATGCTGGGTGGTAAGAAGGGTTTGCGCCTTATCGATATCCGTCAAGGTTAACGTTGTAGATGAGGACTCTATGAGTGAGTGTGTCGTGGATTTGAGCTGGTGGTGGTATGAGTAAGTGGAAGTGTGTATGTATGTCTCTGAGTGCACGTTGTATTCGAGCATTCGTTGAGTTACCAAATAAATCCGTCCACGAAGGAAATCCAAAAAGAGCTCGCTCAAGTAACTCGTACAATCCACAGATTCACAAACTCATACAACAGGTTTGTGAATCACAAACCGCTTCTCTATCACTCTCCGTGAATCAAAGAAAAGCCGTATCCTCCCATCCCCCATCATCACATCATACAATCACAGCCAAAATCTCGCTCAAGCTCACAGTACAGTAACCAAGAGAAGCGAGCATGACTCTACACACATCTAAGTTACAAAATTCCTATTCTAAAGACCTTACACAACTAAATCAATCACCTTACAGTCAGACCTGGGCACGATGACGATATTTATCGCGATATAATCTCGATATTATATTCGACGATTCCGATATCGATCGTCGAAAAAGTGACGATATCGATATTTTGTACCTAAAATTAGCATATTTTGGGGTGTTTTGAGGAGTGTTTAGGGGGTTTTCAGGGTTAATTTGAAGTGAGAATATGTTTATTATAAGAACAAAAAGATAATAATAATCGATTTATTACTCTCGCTTAATAATACACCTTCCTTATTAATTTCTACCTTAATCTTATTATCACGTACCAGGTACGGAATCAAATGGTAGCATTTTGGTTAAATAAAAAGCGGGTTATGATAATTGTGGTAATAATAGTAGTGGTGTTAGTAGTAGTATTATTTGTTGAAGCCTAAGGAGCCCAGGGAGCTAAGGTGAATAGAGTATCCTGATTAATCCGGGCCCGGATTTACAGTTTTTCCACGTTACGTATACGATAATCGATATTATATCGGATATCGTCAAAAAACCGATATCGTAGGACCTCCGATATGGAAACGTTTATATCGTACCCAGGTCTGACCTTACGCAACTAAAACCGTTGTTACTTTTTACCCCTTACACTATCCCCCTATCAACCCGAGTAAAAGAAAAAAGAAAAAAAAAAAATGGAATAATTAATGAATTAATTTACTCGTACCGTACCATACTACATTTTTAATATAAAGACTTTCAAGAACTTTTTTCGGCTAGGAAGTGCTGGATTTGCCTCGACAACCTTGAGGCTGCGCTTCAACTAACATACCGGTCTTGTGGCACATCGCAAGGGATCTTTAATACAGTCCATGAGTTAGCGTCATCATACCCTGGGAAAATACAGACTAGGTGGTGCCCTAGTCACATAGGTATCCTAGGCAATGAAATCGCGGACAGAGCTGCTGGGAAAGCAGCGCGGATACCCCCTTCTAATTCCCTCTCTCCACTTTGTACTGCTACGCTCAAGAGGGGGGTTAAAGAAACAGGGATTGGACTTGCAAGAAAGCTCTGGAGCGCTACACTCCCGGCTGTCTATAAGGATCTGGGGCTTGAAAATTGGTCTTTGAAGCCACGGTCTCTTCAATTACCAAGAGAGGTTCTAGCTCGCTTAATAGCTGCTCGTTCTGGGCATGGAGACTTTGTCGCTTACCACCTTCGCTTCTTTCACTTCGACGCATTACTTACCTCAGGGGATTGTAAGTGTAAGAAGGCTAAGTCTCAATTCCACCTACTCTTTTGTAGGCTAGCAAACAACGTAGCCCCTAGGCTACTAGCAGAAGCTCAGAGGAACCCTCAGCTGCTCTTCGGCCCCGGCTGCGAGGAGCTATTTAATAAGGTCTACTTTAAGACTAGATTCTTCACTAAGATTTGTCTACCTAGATAGGCTGGCCTACTTTTCTTTCTTTCTTTGATTTATGTATTTCATTTGTTGTACCCTGGTTCTCAAAACTAATTAAGGATAAGGGCTGTCCCGAAAGTGGGGCTTCTCTTTAAACTGTCTCTTGTAAATTAGCGTCTCTTCTTTTACACCCCATGTAGCCTAGGGCACCCCCCTAGCGTCATTTGCCCATATTGGGACTCTTCTAGGACCTAGCCCACGCGAGCTAGACTCCGCTTGACGTTAAATAGCAATAAATAAATAAATAAAATAAAGAACTTTTAACAGCGTATACAGACCAACACCCAGGCGGCCTCTCTTACGGTAACTACCTACCAAACACCACCAAACACCGTAAAAAACAACTCGTTTCCTTCCTTCCTTTCCCCTTCCCTTCCCTTTCTTTTTTCTTCATACTGCCTAGGTACAAGGAACCCCCAATCAACAAAGGCTTACTTACCTACATTCCTCACTTCCTTACTTCCTTACTTCCTTACTTAATCCATCAACTTAACCAAATATCTAACATCCTACATACCTAGTACCGCTCCAATATTCAATAAAGTACCCTTATCCTTACCCTTACCCTTCCTTACCCTTCCTTACCCTTCCTTACCCTTCCTTACCTTACCCTTCCTTACCTTACCTCCCAGATAGCTTACTCTACTCTTAAATTCACCTTGAATCCCAAACTTTAACTTCACACCTCACATCTCCAACACACCCATAAAAAGATTCCTTACTCGTACTCATAAGTAAAAGCTGGTCTATTATGCACTCCACTCCACTCAACTCATGAGCTCATCTACCTATCTACTCAACCAACCACCAATCTTTTCTTTCAATCTATCTATCTAGATAGATAAAAGAAGAAGAAGAAGGAAGAAGAAGAAGAAGAAAGAACCTATCACACCCTATGACACCCATCAATCCACAATCCTTTCTTCCGCCCCAGAAAACGACACAAACAAACAAGAAACAACCAAACAAACAGCAACAGGGGTATATCACCAAACCAAACCGCACCAAATCAACTCAATCAAGCAAGCACACAAGAATGTCCCTCTTTCCTCCTTCACCCACCATCCATCCGCTATGATCCACTCTCACCTCATCTCATCCACACCACTCCACCAATCCCGCTCAAGAAGAAAAGAAAAAGAAGCTATGTACAACGCACGCACACAAATCCCCTTCCTTCCACTTCCCTTCAACTTTTCAACCCCCTTTCCTACACCCTCCCCTGCTTGAATCCCTATACTCAAAGTCCAGACCCATCAGAATCAGAGAAAGCAAAGCAAAAAGCAAGCGACAGTGGTATAACGCAATCAACGACCCGCTCCTCGCTCCAAAGAAAGAAAGAAAAACAAAAGTGGGTATGAAGAACCTGCGTCTCAACAGAACAAGGTAGAAAGCAACAGAACCAAGTAAGTAGAAGCAAGAGAAAGCAAAAGAAAGAGAAGAAAGAAGCCCGTCCATTAATCACACCACACCATCCCCACTGCAAAGATTTTCCACGCAACAAAAAATACAATTCCAATTCCACCAGAGAAAAAGAGCAAGCTCAAAGAAAGAAAAAGAAAGCAAGAAGCATTGTCAAAAAAAGGCGAAAAGGCAGGAAGGAAAAGGAAAAAAAAACTTTGGTCGTAAAGCCAGTGAGTGTTTTTTGGTGTACTGTATTAGTCCGCGCCGGGTGTAAATTGGCGGTATTAATTTGGTATGAGGGGGTATCGATCGAGAGCAGCAAAAAAAAAGGTAAAGAAAAAAAGGGGGCCGAGTCGTAGGGTATTGTATTAGAAATTACGTATTTTGGTTGGTTGTAAGGGGGTATCTTTGGAATCGTTCGTCCATCATCGTCGTCTCTGTTGTAATTATCAACATCACTCCCTCGGAAATGTTGCTTCAGTCTTCAACTTCTTCTCTTGCCTCCACGATGCAACTTCCATTCCGCCTTTGTGACTCGCATCAAAAGCTCCTCGTCTTTGACGGGTATCCAACTAGTAAGAACCTTCATCCCATTCTCAAAATCGGAATCTAGGAGGATTTCACGCGTTCCATCGATAAGAGCTGCGCTGGTGGCGTGGATGATATCGAGACCACCTGCGAAGGGTCGTTCCTTGGTTGGTGCAATGGATGGATCAGAGTCGCCAAGGAGCATGAAGATATCCCAGACTCGGAGTTGAGCAGGGAAGGGGATGGAGTAGTTGAAGAGGGTCAGGTACCAGCGGGTGCCGTAGGCAGTTGCTTCAATTGTGAGATCATCCTGTTGATAAGTGTTAGTTTATATATATTTGAAGGTCACAAGGCAAAGAAAACATACCATTTTCTCAGAGACCTCACGTCCTTTGAGCCAATCAGATTTGAACTCATCTAGAGCAGCCATCAAGCCCGGAAATCCGGGTTCATATAATTTCGCCAATCCTCGCAACTTCCACATTCTCACCATCATCACAAAAGCCGTGTCCTCATCGTAGTAACAAAGCAAGGTCGCAGCTAATGAAGCCATGCCTTGAACATATCCAGTCTCCGGGAAGTACAAGGACACAGCGTGGAGGACTCGAAAGAGTAGACGTTGACCGCCACGATATCGTCTTCTGAACATGATGTGACTATTGATGGTTCGAGGAACATCAATGTCAATTTGTACATCATCCACCGAACTATCTTGTTGTAATCTGTGAAAAGCCATCTTGATATCTTCATCAGGCACATAATCCGATCGCTTCTTCGCAGAAGTAGTCAAAAAAGAAAGCCAAGCTGGTCCTCGCCAAACATCAGGGATACCTTTCCAAGTTCTCTCGATGAGTTTGGGGCTTGAAGTGTTGAATTCGAATTCCATTCCATGACCATCTTTACCACGCTTGATAATCTTGGCCATCTTTCTCCATTTTTCCGCTCGTCGCATTTCCTTCTTTTTGAGCATTGCCACGGCCTTTCCACCTTCCTCGTCTTCAGCGATATCGGCAAGTCCAGGAGGTAGAGTAAGCATATCTCCAGCCTCATCCATCCATCGTCTATCTCGATTACCAGGTAATCGATTTGCAGCAGCTCTAAGTTGAGCACGACCAGTACTCTTGTTGGAACCTACCGAACCTTGTGTTTTAACAGATCGACCGGACACTCGTCTACTTGGAGCCCGGCCAAATCGCGATCGTGCAGAAGTAGCAGCAGATGGGGATCTTCCAAATCGCTTTTGTCGTGGTGTTTCCGATGCAAGCATCAAGAGCGTGGAGACTCTCTGAACTGGTCTAGGTTCGGGTGTGCCCGGTCGTCTACGCAAGTTTATGAATCCATATCTATCCACATCCCCTTCGTCGACGTCCTCCCAGTTCTCGATTCCTCCCGCGCGCTCATATTCGCGTTCCTGTTCCCGTTTCTCACGATCCGCCTCGCTTTGGAAAGAATGGTTGCTATTGGCATCTTGTTGGTAAAGAGCCTTGATATCTGGAGAAGCCAAAAGGCGACTTGATCTATTCTGATTTAGCAAGTCCCTTTTTGGATGTTTGTCAATAGAAATATACCCTGCAGGCGAGCCTTTCTTGAGATTTTCTTGGTGGCCAGTCGGTTGTTTGCCAGAAACTGGTGAGTTTGGTGAACTTGCCCCCTGGTTCCAGTCGAAATTCGTTGGCTTCTCATACATGGATCGGACCTTCTGCGACTCCTTTTCTACATCTTCTGGCAAGATTTTGATTGTCGGCGTAGCCAACATTGAGATACTGGGTTGTCTGTGTCTGTACTTAGTAGAGTTGCGCTTGAGGTCTTTGGTCGCATCTAACCTTCTGCCACCATTGGGTCGTAAATGTCCATTCACAGCTTTCTTCCCTCCTAGCATCACACTCCCACGCTTGGAGAAAGACAATTGACTCAAGAAACCCTCTTCCAGGAGACTTTCAGTTGGGATAGACGTAGTAATGAGCGACAGGCCCTCGGCCGATTGTGAGGCAGGAGATGCTGGTGTAGCTGGCGACCGAACGCTCCTGACGCTTTTGGCCTTCTTCCAAAAGCTCTGTACAGAAGTCGGACTCTTTGGCTCGCGAGACGCGGTTGGCGTGATAGGAGGGATCGGCGCGTTGGGGGCATCTTCAGCGGGAAGTGACATTTTACTTGTAAGCGTAGGCACAGGCGGTGGTGAATTAAAGTTTATGGGTACTCCCGGCACATTCTCCTCCACCGTATTCACGGATCCTTCCCTGGCCTTTGAACTGGTTGTTGGCGCCAGGCCTGAATCTCTCTTCTTGTCGTCCTCCCAACTCGCGTGTGGACGAACTCTCAAGGCGGGATGTGTATCGGAGGGCGGCGCGCGTGGTGGTGGGACTGTGACTGCCAGTGGCTTCTTAGCAGCTAAGGTTTGTTCGTAGGGGAACGCGATCAATTCATCCACGGGCGTGTTGGGTTGTGAGTGAAGGTGTGGTCGGTTTGCAGTTCTCACACTGGAGGATTTAGATCGGAGCGTGCCAGAACGTGAGGGCGCCATTCTTCATTGTTTTCCTCCACTGGTATCTACTAGTACTGGGTAGTCTCGTACTGGTATCAAGCAATGCCAATCCAATCTTAGGAGGCTCGGTTGGTGATGCGTGAGGTAAGCTCACCCCTGTGCGGCAGACCAGGTTTTGGGGTCAGATCGGATGTGTGCAGCAGAATTGTTAGATTGCGAGAGGAAAAAAAAAGTTGAAATGGTGGAGGTGTTGCTTGTCGCTAGACCACCGATCTGAAGAGACGACACAACGAGGTCAAGAGAAGAGATTTCCAGAAGAAGCAAGTGAAGAGAGAGAGAGAAGTGAGGTCGCAGTGGAGAGAGGTGGGGCCACAGGTCACTAATATCAAATTCCCACGCGGAGAGAGTGAGGATACCAGAGTTCCAGTTCGCCTGTAGTGAAACTCTATCGGCGGGAGCGCGAGGCCAAAAAATGATCCCCAGCAGACGCTCAAGGCTACAAGTACAGGCCTGCCTCGCCATTGTGTGGTGCAGTAGGATCCACTGGTCCACGCCATAGTCCAGAAAATCTGCGCGCTGTCAACGCTAGACCTCAAGACCTATCAAAAAAGGGATTCAAGATGCGGTTGCACTCTGGCCACCCGCTGTCCTGCTCTCTGCTGGACAGACATCACCAGAGCTGGCTCTAGATGGCTCAGAGTGATTGGCTCCTGTCTACCCTCTCTCTCCTCTCTACCCTCTTGCCTATTCCAGCGCTGCAAGGGACTCGGCAGGCACAGCAGGAGAAGGAGCCTGGAAATTACATCGGCGTCTGGGACTCGTACATAGAAGTACGTCCAGATGCAGATGAACCGCCCGGGCTCCATCACAGGTATCAAAAGATTTCAAGGGATGGAGAGGAGGGGGGAGGAGGAGGCACGGCCAGCCCGACAAGTCTGTGCCCGAAATGTGGTATTGTCCCGCAGACGGGACCGAAAATCGCCAACTCTACTCGTACCTTCAGTAAAGTTAGTGCTGTAAACTCGGCACGCTTGCTTTCCCCATGTCATGTCATGTTGCCAGAAAGCACCTGCAACATTCAAGGTTTAAAGGGTGGATGGATGGATGGAGTCTATTCTATCCTCCGTCCCGGTAATCAAATGCAGTCAAGCTCATAGGATAGGTCATATCCGGAACCTTTCAAACCACCAACATATGTTTCAAATCCCAATTCCAATCCCAGATGTATATCAATCATTAACCTCCCTTTCCCTCCCAACCCACTCTCACAAAAATTGCAAAACCCCAACCTCCTCACCGCACAACCACAACCACAACCACAACACAACACAAGAAAACGACAGCACAACACACTGTACAGTACAGAGGTACAGTACGTGGGCAGTACGTGGCACCCAGGCCTCGACCGCCCCCAGCTGATTAGGTAGACGAACCACTCCACGTGGACATCCCATCCATCCTCCATCCACACACCACACCGTCCCGTCCCTCGCTCCTCCGTACTCTGCTAAGAGAAAAAAAGAACCAAGAGACTATCTGCACTTCCATGACAAGAAAGCGCAAAAAGGAAAGAGAGGAAAAAACATTACATTACTTGTCCATACATCAAACCACCTAACCCATCCCATCCCATCCCATCCCATCCATCCCACCTCAAGTATTCCCATCAGAAAAACCCCATAACCCCAGCTTCGTCCTACAGTACGGAGTACGTAGACTTACTCATCAGACCTCGAGCTAGCATTAGTACCATCACCTCACCATCTCACGAACAATCAAGCGGTGACTGTGAGACAAACAATGCCATGTCATGCCATCTCATCCCATCCCATCCCTTATCAAAATTAGCGCAAATCAGTGAACAAACAATCCAATTGTCTCATCCGAGTCACTACACTACACTACACCACACTACGCCACTACACTAGCTAGTAAATTTACGTACGAGTACTGTACTCGAGTACGAAAGCGGGAAAAGGCCCTCCAGCTCTCCCCAAGGGAAAAAAAAGAATCATCAGTAGAAATCGTCGAATGGTCATTTCATGAACCAGCGAATCACCAGTCTAGACTCATCAACAATAGACATCCCTCGCATCATGACATGGTATCCCCATCATATTCTGGACTTCTTAACCATGTACACTTCCTACTCGATAACTGTAGTTGAAAGGTCAGGTCATATTTGAATCGCATGCCGCAAGAGGAAAAACAAAATCACAAAAAAGAGAAAAAATATCCTCCATCCATGTACATCTAGGAACGCCTGTTTCAAAAAAAAAAAGATGCCACGCAATGCTTCCAAAATGCTTCCTTTTTTTTAAGGAAAAAATCCCCGAGCAGATATCATAGTTCATGTACCACCCCCCAACACCTAATCTTCTTCATTCTCCCAATCACGTTCCTCATATGTACTATTTTGTCGACCTCCATTGAGATCCAGCTTGGCCAAAAATTCCGGAGGCACCGTAGGAATATATTTTCGTTCTCGTTCCCGATTCAGCCCTCCAAATCCAGCACCGTAACTCACCAACATATCCGTACTCGTAGGCAGAGAAAATGGGAGCATGAGTGCAGGATCTAATAAAAGATTCTCTGGTGCGTCGTACTCCTCATCCATCGGCGCTTCCTCGATGTTCGATTCCGGCGTGTCAGGTGGTTTGCCGTTGTTGCTGTTGCTACTCTTCTTGACTGGAGTCGTGTTAAGTGACACGACAGAATTCCTCTGTCGTTCTTTGCGAGCTCTGATCTCCTTTTGCATGTCCATCAAATATTTCATCGCGCTTTTAGGCAGTCCCTTCTCGCCGACTTCTGGCCGGTAGTGCTTCACAGCATGAATTAACTGTTGTGATGAAAGTCGTGTCAGTTGTTGTAGTGTACCCACTAACGCTTCCAAGTCATCCTGCCCTAAGGAAGAGAAGCACTGTAACCATTGTAAAAGTTGTATCAGAGGAGCAAGATGCCGTCTAGCCGCATCGATTGTCTGCTCACCGCTCGATGTCATCGAGCCATGTTCATAATGCTCTGGTTGACGATTGTTAGTTCGGGCCCATTCCTCTAAAGTGGAAATATTCATTCGAATCTGCATGGCTTTGGTTCTCGCCAGGTATTTGCGATTCGACATAATGCGATTAAATAATTCTGCCCCTAGCCAATACAGCAATTGCGCCAATATTTGAGCAGTAATAACAGAGTGGATATCATACAAATCCAAAACGAAAAGCGTTGAAGATAACAAGGATGTAATGTTGCGTGGTGCTGGTTTGGCTCTTGCTTTTGGCGAGGGAGGTCGAAATCGTTTCTCAGCTGGTTCTTCCTTGACCTGGTTTTTCCTCTTGAAAATCTTCCATTCATGCTGGAAAGCAATATCCTCAAACCCCGGGATCGTTTCATGTTCCAACATAGCTGCATCCAGAACCTTGTCCATTCTTCGCTCCGCATCTCTGATGATGAGAATAAAGATTTCGTTGACTAGTTCTGCAAGTTGCAATTGAAAATCGGATGTCGAATCCGATAGCCCGGCATCTTTCTTCAAGTAATGTAGCAATAAAGTCGCATTGGATATCCAAAAGGCCAAAATTGTCATATCCCATTGATTTTTCTCCACAACATCATTGATCTTGTCCATTGCAGTAATTAGCAGGTTTGCAAGGAGGCTCTGGTCCGCATGGTAGTGAGCATATCGAGCACTGAGAAATATCATGTTGGCCGGGACTGGTTTTTGAGACGGAGACCGTTGTGGAGTCATTTTGGTAATAATGATATCCAGTATTCGACTCAACTCACTCTCCTGGAATACAAACATCTGATCATGTAGGCATCTTGACCAGTCAAACTCTTGCATTTCCTCCTCCAATTCCTCAGGTGACTATAAAAATTAGTGGGTTTCTTGGTCCAAGTATGACTAGTTGTTACCTCGGGCTGGTCGTCAATTCCAACATTTCCCAAGTCAACCTCTAAGTCTCGAGCACTTTCCATCATCATACGTCTTCTCATTTCATTTTCTGCCATTTCCTCTTCAAACCGATCTTGTGAAAATCCAGGATTATAGAAATCATCAGTTACACCCACACTTCCGATATTGTATCCACTATCGTGCAAGTAGCCAGATATTTCGCTATCTGGCGCAACAAAATCAAAAGCGGTACGCCCAGAAGACGACTTGACCTCTGGTGAGGCGCCATGATCCAGTAATGACTTTGCAATGTTTTTATGGCGGTTCGTCATGGCCCACATGAGGGCACTCCACTGATTTCGATCCTGCTTATCAACATTGGCCCCGGCGTCCAAAAGCGCTGTCACAACCGCCTCATGGCCCT
Organism: Hymenoscyphus albidus; assembly: GCA_911693285.1. Taxonomy (NCBI): domain Eukaryota; kingdom Fungi; phylum Ascomycota; class Leotiomycetes; order Helotiales; family Helotiaceae; genus Hymenoscyphus; species Hymenoscyphus albidus. The sequence continues at coordinate 218,853 of CAJVRM010000573.1, forward strand.
GAAAATCCATTAGCATTCTCTCATAGATCTCCGAAGTATATCCCTACAAAGCAACTGGCATATATCAGAGGTGCCGTGCCCTCTTCATCTGGCGCATCAATGTCTACCAGATCCTTTGCCTTCCCATTTAATATTCGCTGGATTCGGTCCACATCTCCGTTACTTGCTGCCATATTGAGAGCCTTTTGTAGAATATCTTTCTTTTCCGAGTCCGTCAACTTCTGGTTAGAAGCCACAGCATCTTCGTCCTCGCTCGCAGTTCCATCTCGGTGCGCCGCTTGCGCAGCAAGCATCTCCATAAGTCTTGTGTCACTATCGCCCACCTTCTGCGTCGCAAGGTCCTCCTCGTAGGAATTATCGTCGAGAGTGAGACTATTGAATTGGAGTGGCTTCGCAAGCATAGGAGTCGTCAGGAATTGTGATTGTCCTGTTGGGGTCAGTTCGTTTCATAGGCGTCCGATAGAAGATGCTATTACCTTGCCACGCATCATACATCTCCGTCTCCGGCACATAATGGGAAGGGACGATTTTCCGGTCATCGAGAGACTTGGGGAGGTCATCTGGAAGGGCCTTGGGTTTCTTCTGTGGCTCGTCACCGAATCCGCCGCTGATATCCCCGCCATTATCCCCAATATCCATTGCTGAACAAGGACTGCATGTAGTCCGTAATCATCCACCGGTGGGCATATGTACCTGAAACCAGTCTCTAGAAAGAATCGATTAACCGCGCAAGATTCAAAGGGAGGAAAACTGTCGTTGGGCTTTGCATAGATGCCACGCCTCGCCTGTCTCGTCTGGAAGGAAGTGGGTTGGCGTACTCGGTACAGCCCACTAAAGGTGGCCCGTGCGCCATATATAAGTCGCATTTGAATGAGTCCTTGTCGCTTTATTTGTACATTCATTAGTGAAACAATGGACCAATATAAATTGATGATGAACAGGTTGGTATGTTCTCGCTTCCCAATGGATATGCATATGCCCCTTTTCGAGATTCACAGACCGAATCTATGTACAGTACTTCTAGCAGACTCTGCAATTATCGTTTCGTCTGAAAATATAGACGAACTCCCTATCTATATCGCATCGTAGAGGTATCGTTTAGACAGTTCTTTTACCCAAGACACGAATGCGCTTTACCCCTCCATCAGGGATCATAACCAGCTTGACATGAGTAAATGGCTTATCCTTGATCAATGATTCAAACTCATGCTCCTGATCCGGTCCGCACTTGCTAGGCACGACAACGTCCACCCAGCCATCAGCAGCAACTCCTGGTTCTCCTTCACCCGACCAGTCGATAGCTTCAACCTTTGCCTTTTGAGGGAAGTTGCCTCGGAAGAATGCAGTGTCAACAACCAAGTTCTGAATTGTTCCCTTTGCTCCTAGCTTGATGATGGCCCAATCAACATGATCCTTTCCTCGAGATCTTGAAGTCTCCCAGCCATCACCCATATCCTTCCCTCTTCCTGGAAGGATCAGGTTGGCTATGACACCAAAGTGCTGATCGCTACATGAGATAGCTACTCCGCCGTTTTGAGCTGCAGCAAGGTCGAATACGGCCTCTTTGTCCTCGGGAAAGACGGGAACTGCATGACCAAGGAGTCTGAACCTAGCAATGCCGCCGTCCGGGTACATGTTGAGACGAACATGTGTGTAAGCTTTTTTGGTAGGGCTATCCAACTTCCACCCAAAACGCTTCGAGGGACCACACTCTTGGAAGCCCAGGATAGTTTCCCATTTCCCGTGCTCTCCCTTCCAGCTGATTACTTCCTCGTCACTTGAACTGAAAACGCCTTCGACGGAAATTGCCGGTGCATGATTACCGGAAAAGAAGGCTGTGTCGACTTCGATGCCTTCAACTGTACCGGAAGCAACCCCCAAACGAATGACTACATAGTCGAATGGGGCAGTGTTGTGACGACGAGTCTCCCACCCATCGTACCAGGCGCCAGTGTAGACCATCTTTCCTGGCTGACGAATGGGTGGAGTGGGAGTTAGGAGATTGGATGCCTCCGCAAACCACTCATCTGAAAAAGAGAGAACCTTTCCACCTAAAGCTCCAGAAATGAGATCTAAAGAGGCATCGGCATCAGTCCCAGATCACATGTGTTTTGCCCACCATGCTGATCCCAAGGCAACAGTGGCTTTGGATGACCCATGAAGCATCGGAGCATTGCTTAGTTGTCTTTCAAGGTCACGATGAGCACAGCCGCGACATTACGAAATTGCTCTCACCTATAGTAGAAGATCGAAAGGTTGCATCAATCTTGTCCGACTCGATGACCGTGGCGGCAACATTCTCTAGCTTGTATTCCGTGTCGGAGGACATGGTGAACGTGACTCTCTGAGGGGATGCAGTGGAGGTGGTCGTTTGTAAGGAGAGAATAAACTACTTCTTATGGAGTTTTCGGTTGTGATCTGAATACTGTAGCCGTTCTGTAGTGGTATCGAGTAACAGTAAAATGACTGGAGTTCTGATAGGCAACGCCGACCCCACGTTTGACTTTAGACCAATCATTGCGAGCGGAGTTTTGAGGCTCGAAGGTCTATCTATCTTGACTCTCTTGAGACTGATAGTGAACCATTTGCGTCTACTGTAAGGGACAACAAACCACGCACGGGTTGGATTATTGCAGGCGTTCGCACCAAATCTGCAGCTCTCGCTCTCGCACAGCTTATTTGATGTCCATGTCAATAAATTGATGGTTGTACATGTACAAGGATGGCGCAATCAATTAGAACTTTTTTCGCGACCCGGATTGCAATACAACGACGCCGATTGGTGGCAACAAATCCTATCCGCGTCATAAGTGAGCAATTGCGTTGTGTGAGCATAGAACTCCAAGCCCAAAATGGTTCAGCTGCTAGGTCGGTACCTACCTAATCAGATCCGCGACTATGATGCAACAGCGGCCTCTTCCCACTAACGATTCCCTTTCTTTTCTTCTCCTACCATCTCCGTGACATCTCTTTCTAAGCTTTGTTATTTCCCATTGAACGTTGGCGAGTACCCTTCGTCGCCGCATCACCAAACTACCCACATTACAATATAGCTACTCGAGTATGGCGTCAGCGACCGGCATTCCGGAGGCTTCTCCAGCCCATGCGCACATACACGACGAAGGCCGTAGAGAAGACGAACCTCTTCTGGGTCGTCGTGGAGATGTTTCTCAGCCTGAGGGAAGAGCACTCTACCACAATGTCTACATTGGTAAGAGTCAATGAACTCACCACTTTCTCCGAGCTACAGCTAACTGGCTTTCACAGGCACTGCCGCCATCGCGCAGGCTGGAATCGTCCTCCTCATAGCTTCCGTTTGGGCCAGCGTCTTTCTCAATAAGCTACTCCCCTTCGTCTCTCCTCATCCTCTTTTGAACTCGGCCGGTATATTGTTCATAACCCAGGCCATTCTTATTGTTCAACCAACGCATACAGCCCAGCAGAAACGAGAAGGCACCATTGCTCATTTCACTTTGAATACCCTGGGCGTTAGTTCTCTTATTGCTGGCCTAATCATTATCGAGATCAACAAATTTCGGAATAACCCTCCTCATCACCTCCAGTCTGTTCACGCAATCCTCGGCCTTATTACGTATATCGTTCTGGCCCTCCAAGCTTTGGTTGGCTTTACAGCATATTTCGTGCCGCAGTTATATGGAGGGGTAAACCAGGCAAAGTCCCTCTACAAGTGGCACAGGATCAGCGGATATATTATTTTCCTTCTTTTGTTGGCAACGGTGGCTGCAGCAACTCAGACTGATTACAACAAGAATGTGTTGGACATCAAGCTTTGGGCTGTTCTTGTCTGTTCCGTATTGATCGTGATTGGGGTTTTCCCAAGAATTAAGAAGGAGAAACTTGGACTTGCCAAACCCGAGACAAGACCAAGTGGTGCTTTTGGACAATGAGAAGAATGTTTTCTGCGAAATTATTTCCCAGCGAGTAAAATATAACGGAACTCGGGAAAAAGGCCAGAGGTAGGGACGAATGTTGCCAATAGTGGTAGGCGTATATGGGAATGGGAATGGGAATGGAGTTTAGGATGATGTGATTTAGGTTATCTTTCACAGGTATTGCATCAGCGATATTCAATGACACTTTCATGAGCTACAAGTTTTCAATTCCTTTCCCCATCTTGTTAATGTGCAAAAAATCTGGAATCAGAAAGGTGAAGTGATGAAGTTCATCCTACACCTGTTGATTCTCCTTATCGTATCTCATTTGCTTCTGCTCGTACAACCTCACTTTCAAGATATCAATCAGACAGGGCGGCTGTGTTCTCAAAATCAGCTGTTCTTCACTTTTATTCACTGATGAAGAGTATTGTCGATGTCATCTTGACCTTCAAATTTTCTCTGAGCAAGTTTCAGATCTTTGCTGAGCAAGTGTTCTTTTTAAGAGGACCCACTCATGCTTCTTCAAAATCTTCTCAAGAAAAGGCTCTCTCTCTGATCAGACAACTCAACCACCATTTCCACTTCTACCACCGTCTCAATCTTGGTCTCAATCTTGGTCTCAATCTTGGTCTCATCTGCGTTACCTAAGAGTGATCTGGTCATAGCCTGACTCACCTGTCCTGCTTTCTTACCTTTCAACAAATTCATCTTTCTATTTGGCCTTTCCAATCACCTCAAAAGCTCTCCTGGCTTCAGCCCATAGAGGTCTGACACTGGTTTGTCATCTCAACTGTAAGTTCACACCAACTTCTCCCTCTGGCCATTTTCACAAAATCATTGAATAGCAATCAACTGACTTGCTTGCTCATCAGACATCCCTACTACGCCCACACCACATCATCATCAAACATCTCGCCTAACACTTCCACTCCTCAACAAAATGGTACCACCCAAGAAGCAAAAAACAGCAGCACCTGCCACATCAGCCACCCCAAACGGTGATCCAGAATATACCAATGGACGACGCAAGAAGATTCGAAACTTCAAACTCTTCAACAACCTGCCCATCGAAGTCCGCTGGCGCATCTACAAGTACGCATCTCACCCTCGTCGCGTCATCCGCGCCAGCTGGAAGACCCTAACAATCGGCGACCGCTACGTCCAATGCTACAAACTCGAATCCGGACCCGTACCCACCGTCCTGCACCTCGACAAGGAAGCCCGCAGCGAAGCTCTAACCAAGTACTTCTACAAAGTCCCCAGCACCATCTTCATGAATTCCTGGCCCCTAATCATAAACGAAAGTAAGAAATTCATCTACCTCAACGAAGTGGACATCATCTACTTCATCACCTACTGCACGACCACCGGCCTCCTCAGCACCCTCCGGAAACTAGCCAAACACATCCCCCTCACCAACCTCGTCTTCAAAGCCGACCTAATGGGCAAATTCATCTCGGAAAAAGACCACGCCCTCCCCTCCCTGCCATCCAGGAAGGGCCTCCCCAACGCCGTCCTCTTCGACCTCATCATGGAACACCCCCATCTCCGCACCATCGACTTCGTACACGACAAATCCAAGTTCGACGAGAATCCCCGTCCGTGGACGTACCAAACCTTTTCCTTCCCTCGGTGCGCGTCGCCCGAGGCGATCTTTGGTCCCCATAAGGCGCCGTGGTATTGGCACACCCTGGCGCATGTGTGGCGGCTGGTGGAGGAGACAGATTGTGATAGCTGGCGGGATCGGAAGAAGTGGAAGGTGTTTTTGGAGAAGTATCCTGGGTGGACGCCGCCGAGGTTGGGGTTGCTGGGGATTAGGAGGTGTGTGAAGGGGGTGAGGGAGAGTTTTCGTCGTTGAGGGGTTGTGGGTTGGGGCGTTTGGTGGGCTGTGTTTGATACATCAACACAATGGGCGAGAAGTTTTTTAATGGTGTTTAGAATGGTCACCATGCATGGAGAATCATCACATACGAAAATACACTCCCCTCGTTATTACTTCCCGATTCTCATCTCCCCCTTCTCAAAAAATCACTTAAGTTGACACCATCCATTTCCTTACCACTTCCCTCCATCTTCCCCTTCCAAAGCCCGCATCAAAGGTTTCAACACAACCCTCAAGAAGAGGAAATTTCCTCGATGATCACACTCTCTCACACAAATAATGTACATAAGTTCACACCTACACTCCTTCACACCCCCCTCCCTCCCCTTTTCTTTTTTCGTCTTTTTCGTTTCTTTACTCGTTGCTTTCTTCTCGCGCTGGGTTTAGTTTTTGGGGATGGATGGATGGATGGAAGAAGGGACGGGTAATTAGTTGAAGGTTGGAAGTTGGAGATGTCAGTAGGTAGTAGGTAGTGGTTAAGCGTTAAGGGGCTGGAAGGAAAAGTCAGGTGTCAATTAATATATTGAGTTTTCCCTCTCGTTAATGAGAAATATGCTGTAGATGCTGTGGATGTGCTGTGGATGTAATATAAGTAACGTAATAAAGTATAGACTTAAAAGACTTATATCGATACTCGTAATATCTTTAAGTTAAGTATTAGATATGAATTCTTGATATTATTACTATACTTACTTGATACTCGATACCTAGGAGGGAGGGTAAATTCATCCGATATAACACTTAGAAATAAGAAATAAAGTAGTTAAATATAATACCTAGGTATCTATAAGTATATTTATAAATTCTTAACTAAAATAAAATAACCTGTAGATATATAAATACCTCTTTGTTACTTTATATATTAGGTATATAAAAAAGTTATTCTACTAAACTTCTTCTATAGAGAAATAAATTGTATTAATATAAGATATCTAGATTAATTAAAAGGAATAACGTAGTCCACAAGCGAGTTGGATTCCCAAGCGAAATGTATTTTTTTCTTGGCACTCCACAAACTTATTCAGAGCGCGTTTTTTCTTAACAAACAAAATGGTTAAGCATTGGACGGAGTCTGATATGATTCTTGCGTTAAATACGCTTCGTACGAACCCACATTTAAAAGTTAAGAAGGTTGCGCGGGTCTATAAAGTACCTTATACGACATTGCTTAATCGAACTCATGGAATATTATCACGACAAGATTCTATCGCTAAATCTCGAAAACTTACAGAGATTGAAGAAATAGTTATCGTACGACATATTCTCGACCTAGATTCTCGATCATTTCCCCCACGAGTACGTTGTGTTGAAGATATGGCGAATCGTATCCTCTCGGAGCGGGGTGCAGGACGCGTTGGCAAGAACTGGACTTCGAACTTCGTACGACGACAACCTGAACTTAAGACGCGTTTTAATCGAAGGATTGATTATCAAAGAGTCCAATGCGAAAATCCAGACGCGTATAACGCGTGGTTTCGCCTCGTACGAAATATAATTGACAAATATGGGATTCAGGAGGAGGATATTTATAACTTTGACGAGACTGGGTTTTGTATGGGCCAAATTACATCAGAAATGGTTGTTACAAGTACCGAAAGGCTTTCTCGGCCTCGTACAGTACAGCAAGGAAACCGGGAATGGGCAACAGTAATTCAAGGTGTTGGGTCGTACGGCTTTGTAGTGCCTCCATATATCATTTTGGCGGGGAAGAACCACCTCTCCTCCTGGTACGAAAACAGCCAATTACCACGCGACTGGGTAATTGCTGTAACTACAAATGGCTGGACAACAAATGAGCGAGCCCTAGATTGGATTTTTCATTTCGATCGGCATACAAAGCTTCGTACGAAGGGCATTCACCGGCTGCTTGTGCTTGATGGCCATGAAAGCCACCACTCAGTCGATTTTGAGCTTTTTTGTAAGAGTAATAACATTATTACTCTTTGCATGCCAGCTCATTCCTCTCATAGACTCCAGCCACTCGATGTAGGATGTTTTCGAGCGTTAAAAAGGTCGTACGGTGCTGAACTTGAGAAATTTATGCGACTCCACATTACATATGTTTCTAAGGAGGATTTCTTATCAACATTCTATACTGCCTTTCGTACGACAATGACTGAATCAAACATTCGAGGAGGATTTCGAGGATCTGGCTTAGTGCCGTACGATCCAGATTCTGTGATTTCACAGCTTGATATACGTCCAAGGACTCCGTCACGTCCATCTACCTCAACAAGCCTCCTAGCTATTTGGGAACCAAAGACCCCAAATAACATAACAGAGGCATATTCCCAGACGTCATATATACAAAACAAGGTCGTACGACACCAAGATAGTTCTCCGACCCAGATTCTATATGGCCTAGACCAGCTTGCAAAGGGTGCACAGCGTGCAATCACTGAGGTAGCTTTATTACGAGCTGAAGATGCTACACTTCGTACAGCAAATGATCAACTTAGTCGGCGTCGTCGTACGAAAAAGCGCCGATTACAGGAAGGAGGATCACTTACTCTCCAAGATGCGCAAGATTTAGGGGNCGAAAAAGCGCCGATTACAGGAAGGAGGATCACTTACTCTCCAAGATGCGCAAGATTTAGGGGTCCTTAGTAATGTTGATTTGCAAGAACAAGTGGTTTTAGTAGAAAATAGTAATTGTACGAGCCCGAGTCTAGTACCTCGCCGGCGCTGTGGACTATGTGGGAAACATGGCCATAACATACGAACTTGTCAAAAAGGAGAAGAAATATGTGAGGATTCCGATTCTGAATACTGTAATTAATTTAATTAATTGTGTCGTGAGATATTTAAGAATTTATAAAATGCCAAGAAAAAAATCCATTTCGCTTGGGAATCCAACTCGCTTGTGGACTACGTTAGTAACTGTTTAAACTCTTGATATGATTTTTTGTTATATAAGAGTTTTGGAATAATTCTATTCTAAATTAGGTGAATATTTAGAGTTATAACTACGACTTTATATATATATATATAAGAAGGTACTATTATTATTTATTCTTATAAATTAGTCTACTTAGGTAGATTATTTTAATTTCATTTTCTTTAGTAATTAGGGTTTTATCTGTAGAGATGTTTGGAAACATTACGTGTTATTTTTAAAGGCGTATAAGAGGAGAGTGAAAATAGTACTTAACTAAGTACCTACCCATAGGTATTGATTCTAGGTTATACTCGTACATCGGAAGTCAATGTCGTACAAGCATTCTGATCTACAGCCAGGGTCGTCATCCTTGTCTGGGCAGTACGTCACTAAGCATGTGGCAGCTAGTAGGTCCAACCCCACCACCACTTAGATACTTGACTTGCCTACTCGTACCTACAAAGAAGGGTCTTGAACTTTTCCCTACGAGAATCTCAAAATTTACATTCTGGAATTCTGAGCTCTACAACTTCTCTTTAAAACAGGGAAGTAAAACAGCTAAGTCTGTCTCTCACCTACTAGTTTGTACAAGTTTACCCCAAAGCGAGAGTATCAATACTGGAGTATCCCTAGCTAACGAATCCCTCTCCAGTTCTGACACATTCTCCTCAAGTCCTCACAACATCCTCTCCTTCAAACAAACCAACAAATCAAAATCAAAATGTCCCACCAACCCTCCACCCTTGACCAAATAAAGACCACAGCAGCAAACACCGCAACCTCCCTCCAAAACACCCTAAACAAAGAAACAAACCCGTCCTACAACCCTAACCATGACCCGGAGAACTTCGCAAAGGATAGCATGGGAAATAGGTTTATGAAGGGGGATATGAAGGATGCCTTGAATGAGGCTGCGCTTGGGAAGCCAAGGTCTGGTGGAGAGGGAGGAGAGGGCGTTGTTGGGAAGGGTATGTTTACAATAATTGGGAGAGGGGAGGGAAAGGCAGGGAGGGAGAGAGGAAGAGTGCTGATTTTGATATACATAGTACTTTCGTATATCCCCGGTCTTGCGTCGACGACACAGCAGAAAGAAGAGGAGGAGAGGGTAGAGAAGGAGAAGGAGAAAGGAAGGGAGACTCCGCCGAGGAGACCGGAGCATGATGTGCAGGTTGAGCAGTTTCTGAGGGGGCAGTATCATAGTAAGAGTGGGGAGGGGATGCCGGATGGGGGGAAGTAGGGGGTGTTTGGTGTTGGATTTGTAGGTGAATGGGTTGAGTGGGTTGGATAGGGTTTGTGTATGATGGAGGAAATTGGGATGGGGGTTGGATGTGTATGATAGTTGGAGTATGGGATTAGGAATTTTAAGTGGTATCGTAGTAACTGACTGATGGAAATCTCACTTTATGGTTTTTGTGGGGTTACAGTTGCGCAATACAAGTTGTGTAGAGGATGGGAGAAATATGGAATGTAATTTTTCTCTATGAAAAGCTAAGCATTGTCTCCCCTAAGTCTTGTTAGGATTTGGAAAAACAAGAGGGTATGTATGATGACTTACATTTCCCATATCGCACTATTGAGAATGTATCGTGTCTGGAACCCGTGTTGTTTTTAGAAAGATGAGCTAGTGGCTGTTAGTTGTATGGTCATAATTTCATAGAAATTAGGAGGGAAAACCTACTACCAAAGTTAAAGTATTACATAAACTTCAGCTACAGTAACCTCTCCTCCCATTGGTCAACACAGATATAGTCCATCCCTTACCAAATCATCCAAATAAAGAATTATTGATGTAGCCGTAGGAATGCTTCACAGAATTTCCATGCTTCTTCAAATAATTCTCCATATCCAAATCGTTAAAAACCTCCCTAGCCTCATAAAGCCCCCCGCGCCTAGCAACATGCATATCAAGTTCCTTGCAAGTGCAGCTAAACGAGATATCATGATCCGCCCAAGCATTAGCAAGGCTCCGTTTATCATCAAACACCGTTACAAACTTTCTCAAGCTAGTCATTCGGCCACACGTCTCTTGTATATCCATGGTTCTGGGTAACGACTTATACTCCATTGCCAGTTACTCGATCTTTTGATGACCAGGTGTGCGTGTAAGGAACGTGGTGAGCTGGTCTCTAAGATTTGGGTCCTGGAGGAAATACAAAGTGTCGAGCGGGAAGTTGATGTAGTTACTGAACCCCGGCGATGTATGAGGGTTCGCGAGGTAGAAAGCGCGGGTCTCGTGGCTGATGTGGAGGAGTGGGGAGATGGGTTGGTTGGAGTGGAATTGGTTTGTATGTGGGTTGAGCTTGAGGGCGTGGATTCTTGGATGGGTTTCTAAGTGTGTGGCTTTGAGGAAGTCGGACCATATTTGGAGGCGGAGTTCGGTGGGGAGGTTGCGGCCTGGTGAGGCGTTGGTGGGTTGCGTGATGGTGTGGGTGTGGTTGTTTTGGTCTTGAGGGTGGGAGTTGTGATTTCCCATTTTGGTGGGAAGTTCCTGATAGGGATTTGCTTGATAGTTTTGGTTGAGATGCTGTGTATTTCGGGTGCTTCCTGGATGTTGTGTAGTAGAGGAGGGAAAGTGGTCGAAGGAAGACTAATGATCAGAGGAGACCCGTATTATATAGATTGAGATCCAATTCATTCACTCTACTTACGTACCTTTCCTAGTAGACAAGAAACGTGGCTGATGCTTGTTCCTATAAGCTTATTTGTCGCTATGGAATAGTGAATGACTATTACCTAGCTTGTTCTACTCCTTCAGGACTAGCTTACTCCGCTCCTGTAGGACTGGAGTCCAATAGCATCTATAAGTACACAGGGATTTGGTGTGCGAGTACGAATGGATTGGTGAATATGGGTTCGTTCGCTTGGTGAATAGCAGTGAGAGTTAGGAGTTATCTAATTGGGAATGGGCGTAGACTTTGTTTAGTATAAATAGTAGCTAACCTTTGGATCCCTTCACTTCATGCGATTAATCTCAACCTTGTTCTAGAATGGTCCTTATACTGCTAGTAATACTTTGACACCTAGTTAAATACTCAAAAAACTCATAAAGGAATAGGTTTCTCTACTACTTTTCTTATTCGCTAGGAGAAATCCAATTTTTGGTTTCATATGTTACACGAGAGATTTGTCTTAATGATTTGAATAAACTACTATATAGTAACTACGATTATAACTCAAAACTATATTGATAATAGGTTATGAACAAGCTTTTGGTACTCTCAGTAAATGGAAAGAAGGGGGCCTACGAAGAAGTCATTCAAAAACGAATCAAGATTACTCTACATGTCACTACTCACTGCAGTTGTTGCTCTTCTATATGCGGTCTTCAAAATCAACGTATTTTTCATTTGTGGTTTCCTGAAACCCCCCAAGTACGTTCAGTCCCTGACTAGCATTTTGAAAATAATTACAGGAGGGGTTTTGCCGCTTAAGCCGGCTTAAGCACAAGAAGCTTGGTTTTGAAAATCAAGTTCCAGTTCCCTCGGACGTAGTTCCCTTGAACGTGGCAGCGCCTTATGATTAGCGAAAAGGTCTTTCACGCCTCAATACCAATGCTGAATAGAAGACTCTTTGTCCACACAAGCAAACTCAAGTGAGCATTTTCCCTCTAGAACATATCGAACAAGAAGCCAGTTCTCTCGCACACTCGACCTGTCCGCGAGCTGATTTTCCTCATCAGCAGAAAGCTTCCGAAACGAAACGTCCAGGTCTGCCCAACAGACGCCAGAGCTTCTATCATCGTCGAAAATAACTGTGACGTGACACCTTTGCATGAAACCGAGAATATTAAGCCACTTCGCTCCAGTGACACCCAAGAAAAGCTCTTTTGTCACCGCCAATTTCTGGATCAGTTTGAACTCTAGAGCCTGGAAGAGATTAGGTACTTCGGGGTCCTCACGTCTGTGGTCGGGGATCTCAAGGAGGTGGAATGTATCGATATCATAGTTGACGCCGGTGCCAAAACAAAATCCGTTGGCCGTATTGAGGAGGTAATAGTCGCGGGATTCTCGGCAGATAGCAAGGAGCGGTGAGACTGGTTGGTTGGAGATGAAGGTTTTGGTGCGGTTGTTGAACTTGAGAGCATGGACTCGTGGATTTTGAGATGGCTTAATCATTTCGCCCCAAATATGGCGTCGTAACTACCCAGAAAATTGAAGTCAGTAGGATTCAGGGGTTGGCACGGGCGAAGGCGAGAGAAAACAGTTCGGGCACAGTGTAGATCAGCCCTGGTAGTTGCCAAATCAAAAGTTTTCAAACCCCGAGAATGGGACTTACCTCGATTGCAAGTTGTGGAAGTCGGTGAAATGTGGCCTTGCGGGAATACTCTTCATTTTGTTGGATGTTGCGATTCTTGAGAATAGCAGACTTTGCTGATTTGATGAAGGCAAGCAATTCCTCTTTCTTGTCTGTTGGTAGATGATAGATCCAAGAGTTCTTGTCGACGTTGTCGAGAGTAAGATCCTCGATACATGCGGATATATCTTGCTGCAGGGCTTGATCCCGCTTCAGCGGTTGGGAAGCAGTGCGTTGAAAATCGATGAGCTTCATTGTGTAACTGCTGGATATGGGAAATTGTGGTTGGAGAGAAGTGATAAGGTATCGCTAGGAACGTTTAAGGGCAACTCTAGAATTTGGTTGAGTTTGATCGTAAGGATCAATGAGATACTAAAAACTGACTACCGTTCATCTGAAAACACCCTGTTCATACCCCTCTTACCCCTCCTGCCCCGCACTACCAAGTCACCCCAGAGTCAAATATAGCCCAATTTACTAAACAGTCTACACTTCTACCTCCACAAGCAGAAGGTAAGGATGGCTCCATAAATCTGGGTAGCTGAGACAGTTTGGATCCTCTTACGAATTTGTATAATGGGCATTCACTATAGTTTTACACTTTCGCCAGAGCTTGTATCCTGCTGAAGGGTTCTAGTGATTAAGAAAATGCTTACACAGTTGTTGACTACCTTCACATAATTTCTCCCCAGAAAACTTTTAGAAATATCATTAAAAGTTTACAAAGCCACAAAATGATACAGAGGAGTTGCTCCTGGCACACTCTAACAGAATTACAAGAGCCTTGGAATAACTCAACGATCTTCACTTCAATCAAAGGAACCCAGACTATTCTTGAACCCCCCCCCCTTCAGGCTTCAGTAGAGAGTCTACAACATTCTATAACAAGTTTCTTGAACGTGCTTCCCTTCTCGACGTAAAGACAACATTTGCTTCCAGACAATCAAGCGAGATGCGTAACTGAGTGGTTGGTTGTCAGCCAGGACAGTAAAATCAAAAAGATAAAGAAAATCAATAGACCAGGGCAGAGAAAGGGAGATTTCCTTATATCAGCCTTTCGCAGAATGTACCATCTTTATAAGTAGGAAAGTTCAAGGATGACGGTGTGTCGTCTGGTCTGGTTTTTAGAGCCAGCAAAACGACGTATGGAAAGCAGGACAAATGCGAAGTAGACCAGACAGCCACATAATTTCGCTTTATGAAATACTGTCAAACTAGAGTATAAGAAGAAAAAGTCATCAATTCGTAAAGTCTAGCAAACCAGTATCCCATCGCACTACCATCCACCGACCTAAAAGATTCATCTCCCAATAGCATAAGCACTAGAATCAGCACCAGCCTCCGTATAATACTCTTCCCACTATTTCAAAAACCAAAAAAAATAAGTTAGTTTCCCTCCAAAAATCCAAAGGACGCATGAAAAGATAACGTACCTCATTCCCACCCATATGTTCTCCTCTACTATCGCAGAAGGCCTGAACGCCTTGCTGGTCGTTGAAAAATCAATCTGGGCATTTATCCCACTTCTCTTCACCGGTATTTCTGTTTTTGTATTTGTCGCATGCTGCGATGGTGGCGTTTCGGTCAAAAACAGCCTGAGATGTGGTGTCAGCAGGGTGTGATGTTGAGGGTGTTGGGTGAGTGGTGGAGATGACTTACGCGTTGGGTTAAGAGGTCGTCGAAGCTTCGGCAAATTGCTCAGGAGTTGGTGCCTGCGGTCACACTGATATTATTTGTTAGTTTCGCTGTTTTCTTTTGCCTGGTACGATAGAAAGTACGAACCCAGATGCCAAAACTGCGATAGCGATAAAGAGAGTTTGGAATTGCATTTTGTTGAGATGTAAATAAGAAGCGATGCTTTGAAAGAAAGTGATGTACTGAATGAATGACTGTGGAAAAGAAATAAGTGAAAGTGAAAGGGAAGTGAACAGATGACTGTGAGGAAGAAATGGACAACTGCAGCAGATATTGTGTATTTATACATGCCCCTTCAACCATTCCCCAAATGAACGTCTATCAAACGTCCACGCCAAGTAACGATGATACTTCCCCCGCTCCACTGTACGGTAATCACACAACTCCCGACTGCCGCCTCTGAATATATTTAGAATACCTGAGGATGCGCCATACGAAGCTCCATTCTTCCTTGAGACCCCAGTTATAGGCTAATAGTTGGGCTTCCAGAAGGCCAACTATCATTTCTATGCTGACCTGCTAGGGATTGTATTCATGACTCCACTACCCCATGATTATCTAGTAAACAGTTACTCGCAAAATACGTCTGTGACTTGGTATATGTACACTTTCTTCTCAAAAAGTTCCGCTTCTCACTTTTTCTTGGGCAAAGCAAATAATGTTCGCTGCGGTGTGAGAAACGCTGTACTCGTAGCATCGGACTTACTTCGTCCCAGGCGAAACAATTGTACCTTTCCTAGGGTGGCTACATAATGGTAAAAACCACTTGAGTGGTTACATACATTTCGCCTGGCGACCCGGGACGAAGTCAAGCCTGGCTCATTAATCGAGGCGGACTGTCTAGTTCCAAATCTTAAAGGAAGGCTAGCATACGTGGAACAGAGAGCGTCTAGATAGATGGGAGGTGGTGCCAAGTGCTACCGAGCTGGAATTCGCTCTCTCTCAAGAAATTTCAAGAATTCAAACCGACCTCTTATGTACGAGTATGGCCAATATAATGATTCAGACATCGAATCACACAGCAGTCAACTTGAAATTCGAAATCCAACCCATGCGCAGTCCACGATTTGAAGCTGCCGGTTGTCGAGCAGATTATATGAGAGTTAGATCTCTGATACGCTGGATTCGCTAAAACTTGGGGGCCGAGACATATGACTTACATACTTCGTGAACTCCGCACTCAACGGAGAGGAGGTGTTGGAGGCTCTCACGCCCAGAAAAATCTCCAAGAATAGAATCTCATTCCAGAAATCAGCCGCTACGAACCAGTGGGCAGAAAAGATACTGTGGGTCGTAGGGGTTTGGGATATACTCGGTACTCGACCCTGGTACGGTATTATATAAAACTTGACCTTAGGAAAGGTATATTTTATTATTTTATTTATATAGGGTACCCTTTATAATAAGATCTAGAACTTCTATATTAAAATTACTTTAGAAACTCGACTCGGAGAACTAAGGTAGTAAATTAAAAGGGTTCAACCTTAGTTGTTGTAGTACGAAGTAAATCGAACTTAAGAAGAATACTAGGGTAGGTATAGTAGATAGAGTACTAAAACTACTTAGTAGGCTACTTAGAGAATAGCTTTCTATAGGTCTCTCGCTTAGCGTAATCTCCTACGTATAAAAAGAATAACTTCTAGCGAATAAGAGCCTTTATTTTACTCTAGTTTATACTATTTAGTACTTTACTCGCCTACTCTAGTATTCTTTTTAAGTTCGATTTATGTAACGAATACTCGCTGGCTAACTAAACTTGGCTGGGTGTTCGCTGGTTGGTATGCTATGATAAGAAGAAGACTATCGGGTTGTTCACTTGGAAGTGAACTCGTTACTTGTATCAAAGATGTCAAACTAATATGATAAGATTGATAACTAAGTTGAGCACGAAGCTCCTATCTAATGGCAGACGTGCCAGTCTTATATAGAACCTTCATTCCCATGATCGCTGCTGGTCGCCGCGACCAAGACGACCTGGCCGTTGTAGTCGCTCGCGACCAAGCGACCACTACTAGTCACGTGATAACAATACGGAGAAATCCCTGGATCGCTTAGCTACTCCAAACGATCCCTATTTGCTATAAGAAACCTGGATGTGCCTGTCAATATGATAAGATTGATAACTAAGTTGAGCACGAAGCTCCTATCTAATGGCAGACGTGCCAGTCTTATATAGAACCTTCATTCCCATGATCGCTGCTGGTCGCCGCGACCAAGACGACCTGGCCGTTGTAGTCGCTCGCGACCAAGCGACCACTACTAGTCACGTGATAACAATACGGAGAAATCCCTGGATCGCTTAGCTACTCCAAACGATCCCTATTTGCTATAAGAAACCTGGATGTGCCTGTCGAGGGTTGCGCCTCTTATAATGACAGGTATCACGTGAGCACGTGATTCGTGACATTCCCCTCTACCTATCCTAGTATAATATAACCTCAATACAATCCTACTTTAATATATAAGATCTATAAACCTACTCTTCTATTTACTACTAAACTACTTTTAACTCTTAACTCTTAACTCTTATACTCTCAACTATACCACCACCCACTCACCCTACCCTATATATATAACCTTATCCTTAAAGAGATAGATTATAAATCATAAACAAAAGATTCCTTCTACCTCCGTACTATATATACTTAAGTACTTTAAATAGGTCGTTCCCCTAAAAAAGAAAAAAAGAGAGAGGGAAAAAATAGGACTTAGGAGGGGATATATAAAAGGGTACGAGTAGAGAGAGCAATGCGTCTCAGGAACATCCATCCATCTACTATATCCATCATCTACTCACTCACCCATTCACCCATTCCTCCAGAAAAAGTAAAATTCAAGTCACCACTTACACCACGTAGACCACACCACACTAAAACAAAACAAATCATATAGACCAGACACAAATCACTAATGACCATTCATCTAACTATCTACTACCTACGACGCGCGAACGCCTCTTCCCAAATTCTCTATACACAAATACTAGCTTACTTACTTACTTGCTGCGAGCCCATCCACACAGACGGCAGCGCAGCGTAGCCAGCTAGTCAGTCAGTCGCCTATCCCCCTTCCGCCCACGCAGAAAAAGGTGACGAATCATCTCGTATTCATGCCAGAATAACCCTTTCCCCTCCGTATGCAGTAAAGTGAAAACCCAACGCAAGATTAGAAGCCAAACCGCATGCAATATTCATTCCAAGGTAAACCCAACACCCCACATGAAAGAAGAAAAAAAGAGGCGAGCGAAAAAAAAAAGTGAAAAGACACATGTGGTAAAATCATATTTACTCCTTCCTTCCCCCCCCTAATCCTACACGCCCACAATCAAAAAAAAGAAGGAAAGAAAAAAGAGAAAAGCCTTCTCCATCATGCAATTGGGAGAATATAGCCAACCAACGAAGAAGCTGTTCCAACAAAAATCGATGATGCGACAGAATCGAAATGATTTCGGTCGTGACACCAGTGGCGGTGGGTATCGGAGAAGTCTGGTGGGATTGCAATGGGGTGTGCAAAGGTTCGTCTGGTGGAAATGCTCTTGGATGCGATTGATGGAACGTTGATGCCTGTCTACAAGGTACTCCGAAACGCCCAGACCAAACACCGCTTGTTATGCGACCATGGCGAAAATGTGAGGAAAAATAATATGTACAAGGAGATATTTGCCGACGGGTCAAACGAGAGTGGATACCGTACTCGCGAACCTTATCCGTAGCGTAGGGAAATCTTCAATGCCAATGCTCGTCCCAAGGAGATTTTCGTATGGGAGAATTTGGCTGAAGGATTGCGTTGTGTGATAGTATGTGAGATTCTAATAATTGGTGAGCGATTGCTAGAAATGAGCGAGAGGGTTGTCAACGTACCATTCGTTGTCCTTCAAGGATTGTGGGGCATGGTAATTGGAGCATTGGACGAGGTATTGTTCCAAACACCACCACCGACTGCTTTGCTGATAAACACACACATCAGGGTGATGACGATCACCACGAGTAAGACGCTTCCAATCTTGACCCCCAACTTCTGCTTCTTGCCCAAGGCTCCCCAACAAGCACAACATGCTTGATTTCTCTTCTGCTCCTTTCGTTGTCGCTTGACGGTATCTGCATTTGGCCATGGATCGGCTCCTCCACCAGCGTTCTTGGCCAACATTCTGCAACCAGTTCCCGACTTTTGTGAGCTATTTGAGTATCCAGCTTCCAAGTCGGTGTATGTGGTTGAGGTTCCTGATATTGTCTCGACGATTTCTTGTTTGGAGTCAAAGGGAGAAGCATATGGGTCCATGATGGCGGATTTTTCTGAATGTTGAGTGCGGGTAGGAGTCAGACAGTGAGCGGAGTCAACGTCCTCGATGGTTGACAGACCGGGAACTTCAAAGGATTGATTTGAAGTCTTTCGTGTGGGCGTGGGACGTGTGATTGTGAGGACATTCGTTGTTGAGGCAGGTGACTTTTCTGAAGAGGTATCCATTGCTGCGGCTGTGTTGTGATTGGAGGAGGCTGTGTGGTTTGGATATTCGCTATGTGCGTAATAGAGTGGTGACAACGCTGTACGAGGTGAATCTGGAGCCTCCCTTTTCGTCAAGCTTGGTGGGCCGTGTCAAGTACAATTGATTGACCGTTTTCTGATATTCTCTCCTGTCGTGTCGAATTACCGGATTGGCGTTAAGGTAACTCGAGTTTGATATGATGGTGTGTACGGAGAGTAGTGGTGTGGAGTGGTCTTTGCTTTGAGTGTTGCAAGACAGAAAAGAGCAGAGCAATTTCAATCAATTAGCCTCCAGTGGAATTAAATTCACTGTCAGAAGGTGGAAGTCGTATATTGGCACCAACAGAACAATCAAGTCCTGAGAGATGTGAGAATCGAAGAAAGTCGTCGAGATCGGTCGAGTTGGGGGAGTGAAGGGGAAAGGGAAGGAATGCGATGATGAAGGGTCGACGATGGAGTTATGGTGTCTCTCAACGATATGGAGTATCCACGAAGCAGCAGGAGCACTGGCCTATGTAATCTCCCTACTCGCCTGCACCTGAGCCTGTCGAGCCTGTAAAGTAGCGACTGGGATTGCAGACGAAACCCTAGTCATAACCTTGATCATCACCCTCGTCCGTCGGACTCAGTCCAAGTCAGAACCCTGTCATTTCATCGATTAACCCCTGGAGGCAACTCTAAGAGGACGAGGGGGCCGGGGTGTTTGCAGTGGAAGCTGCTGAGGAACGATGGCCATTCGCCTGCGAGTGGTCTCTCTTCGGCCATTATTGGACCATCTCATGCACTCCCGCTGCAGCCTCCCTTGGGCGTGATTTGCCCACCTCTGCCTCCTTTCCCCCATCGCCCATCGCATCAGCATCTCCTGTTTCCGCAACAGACGGTAAATCTCCGTTCACATCGTCATCCAATATTATTCGGATATGCATCACTTCTCTCATCTCTTGAAATTTCTTGTTACAGAGCAAAAAAGTGATGGTTTCCAGTCGCATCAAATTGCAACAATTCAACCTTCAGGAAGCATTCATACTTTTGCTTTATTTGGTTACTTCCAAGGTTGATGGCGGGCGAGGGCGAGGGCGAGGAGGGCCTGGTGGGGCTACCGCAGAGTGTCCCACAAATCACAGCAGGAGGAAATGGCTGAATGCGACGCTCACTGACAACGATTCGCGGCCGATGCAATCCTGTTAGCAATAACCAGACGCATGTTACTTTGTAGCCACATGCGGACTTTTCTTGGTGACGATGATCTGGATGTGGACGAGACACCAGCTGGACGAGAGAAAACTTCAACAGACAGCAGTGCTGCATCCGACTATCGATAGCCACTTCCTCGCTGACTCGGCATCCACCTTACGAACTCCCATCCGCATTTAAGAATGCGCATTACTTGAGGCATTTCCGTCGTTGCGTTCCCTGAGAGTGCTCGCTGCATATCCAAGACGTGGCCAAGGGGACCTGGCGTTGCTTGTCTATGTATCACTGGGAGGAGAATCAGATTGATGAAGGACCAAAGAAACCCTGCGCTTTTTGCCGCCTATTGACGGTGTACGCGAATACAGAGTACAAACAGTTGAGAAGACACCCTCCCTTCAGACCTGGTGGTACGTATATCAGCCACCAACCTGCGACGACCATGGGAAACCCTAAGGAGAAATGGGAATGGCTTCATTTGGACGCTGCAAGCCTGCCGCTGTCAGTTAAGACCCAAGACTACACAAACTCTGTTCCTCGCAGATCCGTTTCTTCCAACGCCCGCTGGGTCGCCTTCACTTTTCGAAGTTCGAAAGATCAAAGTTTAGCTCTGGCCGATGGATCAATAAGAAGTTGAGAATGGCCACTAATGCAGGCCCTGCATAAGTACTCTAGCTCAATCTGGCTTAAGGAAGAGCTGTTTTTAGTGCATGTCCGGGAAGTTCCCCTCGGTTTGTCCCTAGTTCCTCGCCTTCTGCGTACAGGTGCATCTGGTCCCTGCAGACACGCGTCAAAATCCCGTTTTCATTTCTGCTGGCCAACATTTCCAACCTGTGCGGACTTCGTAATTGAGGGTTTTCAACTCGCATCAAAACATCAACCGCTTTTGCGTCGTCATGGCGCATGTACAGAGTACGTGTGCTTGAAAACACCAATACACACCGTGGTTTCAAGAAAACGTTGTCGACAGATACCACTTGTCTGCAAAAAAATACGGCGGTACACGAATAATAAACGTGGGATCTTGCGACGATAAGCCTAGCCCAGCGAGCAGATCGCTACGCCACTCGTTGCACACTTTCGGCTCGGCCACCCACGCCTAGATGGGATTGTCCCGTCTCCGGGTCTTTCCCAATACTACCATGTGAGCGAATACAGCTGAAATGGGGGTATCGTACCATTCTGTGCTGTCTCACTCCCACATCTTCTATCGACCCTCGAAAGATTCACAAGATAGAGGGGTTCAAATTCAAGAGTGGCATGTGTAATGTAATTCTCCAAACGTCTTATCCATAAAGGTCCCTCCCTGCAGGAGTTTAGAAGGGCTTTGCTTGCACCACGGTTATCTTTCCGTCAAATGTTGTCAACCCGGCCACACACAACACCACATCATCTGAAAGTTTACATGGTATGAAAAGGCTTCACGGGCAGACGGGTGTGGCATCACAACCTTAATCAAGAAGCATCAGCCGGTCACTGTTCAAACTATCAGTGGTGACTCGTTAGTATCTCCAAGCTATGAGTTCACTGCAGCCTCCTGTCACAACACTCTATCAAAAAGTCGCGCCATCAGATGGGCTATGGATAGATAGGCATAAGCATGTGATATCTATCCCCATCTTCCATGGACGAGCTTGGTTCTTCGCGAAGATAGACTTTCATCTCTCCAACGCTACAAAATAATTTACACCGCTCAAAGCATCGGTACGAGTAATCTTACAGTACCACACGATCCATTGTCCAACTACAAGCTCCATTATCCAACTACAAGCTCCATTATCCAACTACAAGCGCCATACCTTTCCACTTCTCCACTCCCGAACTCAAGATCTACGTAGTAGGTAGATTTACAATAACGTTCCAAACGAAAAATCCAAAAGCCGGTAGATCAAACTCCAAACAAACAACTGATTGAGCGCGGCGTTTGATTTTCACATCTGGACAGTACGTTGGTAGTAGTAGCGGCTATCACACACATTGCTTGGAATCGGTACTCGTAGAGTCGCATGTAGATTTACTGTATTTACATCAGCTTTGCCTACTTGCGTGGACAACGTCGGCACTACCTATCGAGCAATCAGGTCTGGAGCAGGGCTGGGTCTGAAGATTACCTAGGCTACGGTAAGTGGATGTAGGTAAGGATGTCTCTTCTTTCTTTGTTTCCTTTTTTGTGTGTGTTCTTGGAGTATACTTGAATAGCTGAGTACTTCTTTCTTACACTGCTCACATCTATCTTCTCATCTTTTATAGTAATAGATAAATTATAGGTCTAGAGAGTAGTAGCCTTTAAATCAAATCCCTTCTTCTGAATAGTAGTTGAAGAATAGTTGAGAAGATTTTATTACATATCAGATAGTAAAGAGTCCGTAATAACTCCTGCAATATACAGTCCCGTCCCCTCGCAAAAGTAGTCAGATGTTTCGCGACCCCAGGACGTGTGGAAAAAAGCAGTTCACATATAAAATACCTTGTAAAATACCCTGCAACACACTAGTAGATGGTCCTTGTTTCTTGCTACTTTTGCGAAGGGACTATACTTCTACTATCCCATGTTATTACTCTTTTACATATAACCGGTACCGGCTTATATAGAGATGAATTGAGGTAAATTACTTCCCATAATGTCTATTTCTATATTTCACAATTAGAATTGGTAACCAAAACAATAACGCCAACGAATCCATCTAATCGATCCCAGACTGGCGGGCTATATCCTTATTCCTCTCCACCACATACCTCCACCTCGCCATACTTACCTATCCCCATACCCTCTAACGGCCTAATGCCAACCCATCACAGCCCCAGTCCCATAACAACAGCACCCACAACCACAGTCCCAACAACCATAACCACCTCCCTCTTAACTTCAAACGATGACCCGGCTCCATTGGTCAGTATCGTAGCATTCGTAGCGCAGCACGGGATCCCCGTTACGGTTGGGGTGCTATTGCAATGGTGACAGTAGGTTCCGTTGTTTCTTTGAGTGGTGAACGAGTTAGTTTTAGAATTTGGTTTGCTGGATTTGATGGGAGAAGAGTATATAGGAAGGATGGGAAATACTGACAAGGTGGAGTTATGGTGGTGGTGGTACTCCAACTTTTTACGGTGGTGTTTGATGTGTTCTGATTGAGCGACTGCTAATGCGGTGAAAGGGAGGAGAATGATGAGGAATTGGTTGAGGGATTGGAAGTGCATTTTGGATGGTCTGTTTGCTGTTTGTTCTTTGATGAGTTAAGGATTTTGAAAAGGGGTTTGCTTGAGAGGTATAAAGTGTTGGCAGTTGCAAAGAAGAGTTTTAGTGAGAGCTGTAAAGACTGTGGGAAGAAGACTGAGGGCAGGAAAAGGTGGTTTGGTTTAGCGTGAAGTGTGAAAAGGCTCTTGGCTTCAAGACGAGAGATATAAGTAGCAGACTGTTAGGATGGAATGTAAGAGTACATTGTGATTAGGGCTGGCATTCCATACGCGTGGTTAACTTACAGCAGGTCTGTTTTTATGGATCCTATTTTTGGACGACTCGTGAGGAACGAGGAATGTATGGAAATTATACGAAATTACGGTCCGGTTCTAGACTTTGAAATTAGTGATAGTAGATGCGTGATGATGAAATGATGGATCAAAAATCTGGTTGTAAATCGAGATTGAGGGCTTTTGTCTCTTATGTAGAATTGGATTTCTGTTGTGGACTTTAGAAGTTTATTGTGTTGGTAGTTTGATGCTGTATTTTGGTGGGACCGTGGGACGAGTATCGGAATACCTTCTCGATAGCATTGCAGCTTTGGGCACAAGTCAATGATTCAGAGTGACCTAGAGAATTGGTCACGATCTCAGTTGTGAATCAGCTTCTGGCTCGCTAGACTTTCAGGAGATGTTCTCTCCGGCACTTTCTTAAATAGGCATAATATTCTTGGGTACCACTTCTAGAGGCAGTAAATAGTTTAGATCTCAAATAAATAATCTGATTACTTCGACTGATTAAAATAATTCTTTGGAAATTCACTAGAATTGAGATGATTACTAAGGTTGACGCAGAGCAGAATCGTAGCTCTGATCACGTGCACCTCCTATTTTTTCAGGTTCATACGCGAAAGTAACGCGGGGAAACTTTGTGGGAATCGGCGCGTTTTCCGCAGGGCAACTTTACACTCAACATTGGCGCAAAGAAGTACCACTCCCACCATTCAAGATGGTGGTTCCAGAAGATGGCAATCTTCTTCGCAGCCCATCGTTTGTACTCTCAATTCCCAGGCCTTACCATACATTCAGCTAACCACCCGCAGTTCCACTACTCACCCCGCCTTGACCAGAACCTCAACCTCCTACCTCCCCTCCCAGACCTATGCTCTTGCTAAGGAAAAACAATACCAGCAGCAATATGGCGACATGTACTTTCTGCGATTAACGAAGCTGAAGCCTGCAGTGGAAAAGAACGCATTGGAGGCTTGGGATGGATTCCAGATTGCGGGGGAGACAGTGCAAAAGGTGGAAAGAGTGCTAGATGTCAGACAAGGCCGATTATGTTGGGTTATCGGCACAATTTATATGGAAATGCCTCTGAAGCCTAATATTTTGGAGGATATTAGTAAGGATGTGAGTGCATTCCAGTTGGTGTCGAATTGGTGGCGGGTCGCATCATAGGCATCGCATAAAGTTCGAGAACCATTGCTAATATCTCCCAGCACTGGATCTCTGCACCACCTCCTCGTCAAAAGTACCTTTCACCCTCCGGAGAAGACCTTATAATGCTGGAAGATGAATCAGGAAGACTCCGTCTGATTGGTCTAGCTCTTGAGAATGAACTGCTTGTTACAGGGTGTATCATAGCAGTAATGGGTACCGAAAACGCAAACGGCGACTTCGAAGTTGTGGATATAAAACTTCCTGGTCTGCCACCACAACCTGAACGTTGGCACAGGTCTGAAGTAAATGGAAAAGACAAGGACGAGGATGAAGATATGGACAAACCTACTCCAATAAGCAACGGTAAGAAGATAGCCATTGTTTCAGGCCTTGGATTCTCTGGTACGAATGCGGAGCATTCTCTCGACCTGAATCTTCTGACCGAATTTCTTCTTGGAGAAGCTCTCGATCCAGTAACTCAAGAAAGCGTCTCGCAAATCAGCAGGTTAATTATTGCTGGGAACTCGATTGCCCTTGACCCCGAAGCCGCGTCGCACGATACCATTGGCAATACCAAGAAAGCAGCACATAAGAAGTATGGTTACGATAGTAGTGCTTACAACCCAGCACCCACTGCTCATTTTGATGATTTCTTGGCTAGCTTACTACCAAGTTTGCCAATCACTTTACTGCCAGGATATGATGACCCAGCGAATGTCAGTCTTCCCCAACAACCAATACACTCGGCCATGTTTCCCCAAGCTCGAGCATATGGTGCTATGCCACCCGTTGAAGGAGTGACCAGAGAGCCAGGTTGGTTCGACACGGTCACCAATCCTTGGGATGGCGAGCTTGAAGGTTGGAAATTGTTAGGTACAGGCGGGCAAAATGTTGATGATGTCTTCAAATATGTGGAAGGGGAAGATAGACTGAGAATGATGGAGGCGATGTGCAGATGGCGTTGTTGTGCACCAACAGCACCTGATACTTTATGTGAGTCTTCAAGTGCTATATCATTCCACCATGCATCCATCAGCTCCGTTCGATTATAGGTAATTGGAACATTGCACTAATAATTGTTAGGGAGCTACCCATTTCAAGACCATGATCCATTTGTTTTGGATTCATGCCCGCATCTCTTCTTCGTCGGGTCCCAGCCAAAATTCGACACAGCAACCATTGAAGGTCCAGAGGGCCAGACGGTCAGATTGATAGCCGTACCACGATTTTCTGACACTGGCGAAATAGTACTTGTAGACACCGAGACTCTGGATACCTCTGTGCTAAGGTTCACAGTTTCCTGATCTTGTATGTGATATGTTACACTTCACGTATAATTAAGGACGACCAGACATGGAGATGGCCTACCAGGCTCTATCGTTAATGATCTCACCAAGACACGAGAATAGCGTTTGAGGAGCAAATTTGTCAGGAATTCTGCCCACTTCCCTAGCAGGCGGCGGGATCAAATAGACTGCAGACATATCACAAGTCTAAATGGAATTGCTCGGTTTTCGGGAAATCATGATTAAACTGATCTCAACAGCCGTCTTGTTCTATATTATTCTGGCAATTGCATCTAATCTCCAGGAGATGCCCACCATTCTTTACCCTCTTTATCTAGGCTGTTCACCTTCGCAAAATTCAACATGTTTTTGGCAACAGCCTGAATTTGCTCAACAGTCATTGAGCCGTCTTGGAGGTGCTGGTCTTGGAGGTGCTGGTCTGGACTCATAAAGCCCATCAGTAGGCTTAATCTTTTCTGCAGATAAGTCTCTGCCATTCTTGTATGGATGCCGATTCCGTTGGGAAGATGAGCTTCAGGGTCGAGGGGTTGTTCGTAAGAATTATTTTTGTCCATGATAGTCGAGCTTTGTTCATGCACTTTCCACTTCCTTGTCTCCTCGAGCGCATCCTTCGTCATCTTTACATCGTGGATCCATTTCTTTTGACAGACGGGAATGCGTTGCATTAATTGCCATTCTATCCTGTCATTGCTCCAGAAGATGGTCGATTGCCTAACAAAGCGGTGGGTGAGTGATGGCTTGAAGACCTCTCCCTTCAGCTCAAAAACCATGTCGATTATTTGCTTGGAGAGGGATTCGACAGTCCCCAGTAGATCCTTTGTCTCGGGGATGTTCTTAAGATGTTTGACATAATACCGTTCGGAAAGATAGGTGTCGAGATTTCTATCAGTCATGCTCTTGATGATTACCGGGTTCTTCGATCTCCAGCCGATATTTCGTAGCCCACGGAGAATGAGGTAAGCCCTTTCGATTGTCTGACGACATTCCTGCATGCTGTCAAAGTATTGCAGGCCCAGCAAGACGTCTTTCAATTGAAGCTCCCATTCTTCCTGGGAAATTTCGAACCATTGATCCAAGTTGATTCTGTTGAACAAATCCAACCAGGACCAGTAATTATCAGCTTTCTGTAGCCTCGCACGCTCATTCGCCAAGTAGCGTATCCGAGCCACATTGTGGTTCCATTTGCCGTGGAGAGATTCTTGGTCGTAAAGCTTGTCTAGAGGTGTACGACATAGTAAACATGATGTGTTTTGACTGTCGCTGCTACATTCGCGGAACCACTTTTGAAGTTAGCAAATATCCTTGCAGAAGTACTCCACATTGAATTTGAATATCCTCTGACGACCTCTGCTGTTATTCGAGAAGCTTTGGAACAATACGGATATCGGATTGTTCTAAATCTTCTTGGATAATTGTACCGAGCAATCGAATGGTTGGGGTCAAGCGGCAATTTCTGGACGGGATCATTACTCACCTCCCAGAGACAGGATGCACCGTAAATATGACCCTTTTTACACTTCATCGACACCGCAACATGTGTCTTATCGTATACCGCCCTTTCATTTCCACATGAACGATCCGCCATTGGCGTGGAAAATCCCTCATAGCAGAGCGGACACTCCTTCTGATCGCCAGTTGGAGGGTTAACTTCATGAATGGACTCCCAAAACCTCTCAATGCTTGTCATTTTGGACCGCTTCCTAACATCTTCCCATCGGCTTCCAGCATGGAGGTTGCTGTGATAGAGCATCTGATTGGTGTAGTCGACCAGTCTCTTGACGAATGACGCGCTTCTACAACCATTCATATCGGGGTATGCGACGCCTGACTTTTGGAGATAGTGCAGAATATCTCCGTTGGTGTGGTGTCTGTAGAGGAAACGGGTTGATGATTGGATTACTAGTTGTGTAGGTGCTTCTTGTTCCTCGACGAACCGTCCTATGTTTCTCATTGGGACTAGGTTTTCGTCTCGTTGGCGCCGTCGTTCTGGGAAGAGGGGAGGTTGTTGGGGGTTGGCTTGCTGTTCAGGAATTTCTGGTTGTTCTTGCTGCTCTTGTTCTTGCTCTTCTGCCTGTTCCTGCTGTTCCGCTTCCGCATTCTCTTGTTGTTCCACATTGGCATGCTGCGATGCTGCCTTCCACCAGTACGCAGCCAGCTCTAGGAGAGCGATGCAATCCTTTAAATTTGCCACCGTCCTTTCAAGTCCGAAAAATCTTGCTAACCATGTACTCATGGCCTGTAATTTTGCCTTGAGTGTTGGGCCGTAAAGCTGGAGAGTGCATTGGATGCAGCAGCCTCGAATTGGCAATGGCTGATTCTGGCGCCTTTCTTGAATTTCGCCTTGCAAACTGGTAAAATATACTCCTCCGCAAAATACGCCTATGGTTACCAAGGTGCCCAGGGCGAGCACTGAATCGGTGAGAGTAAACATGTTTGAAGAAGTTGTGTATGATGTGCTTGGAAAAGAGCAATTGAGAAGGTGTTGCGGCGTCGTGTGTAGAACTTATCAAAATTTGGTTGAGTAGCTCCCTGTGTCTGGGGTTTTAGTGCTTTCTCTTATACCTCACTCCATTCTTCGTGTACCGCGATTCTGACGTTTATTTTATGCATGTTCCGAGTTCAGGGCCTCTTTGGCTTGTAAAAATCCATCAGAATAAAAAATTCTACGTGCGTGTGTAATATGATGCACGAACCTAACTTGACGGACCATTCGGCTAGCATACTTACTACATTAGTCTCCAGGCGAACCTTTTCGCATATCTTCTCAGAGGATGCACCGCCAAAAAAGAAATAGAACTCCTGACCATCACGTCTTTCGAATATGCGCATGTCTTCCTGTAAATCATTCACGTCCCATACTGCTACTGCTATCATGAGACCAATATGATTATACGTCCTAGAAAAAGGTTTCGAACTTCCCACGCAATTACAGCTCGGAGCAAACATCGATACAATTCTTCAAGATCATTCAAGATGTGCATACCCAATATGACTAGAAATATTACATATTAAATAAACGAGCAAAATGTGCCCTTAGCTGGTGGTGCGAAAGGATTCCAGAGCCTATGAACGAATTGTGACGTTTGTTTCCCGTTTTGGCGCCAAAGCTAGGTCTGGGCCAATTCAAACCCACAGCATTTCTATGTTCTCCCTACACGTCATGAAATATCCTACACGTCATGAAATATATAGCAGGATGCTAATGTCTCGCCGGGCCAATCTAGGAGACCTAGCTTCGCCAGTATTTACATCAGAAATAGAGTAAAGTTATTTAAGCGGATTCGTTTCCCTCAACTGTGGTGCTATTGATCCTCACTTTCTATCCAGACATTTGTTTTGACCTGACCTTCTCAATCAGTATTGTATATTCCCTTCTGTTCACACCTCAATTTGACCAGACCTACTCACCTTCCATATCCTCAACATGGGTTCAGCTTTTAGCCGAGGACACGACACGAAAACACGACACGAAAACACGACACAAGAATCATACATATAGAGAGCATATATATTGTCCGATTCCACTTCCGCATGACGACATCCTTAAAAACACTTACACGAGTACCCGCAGGATTTTCAAATCATCAGAGGTAGAATTTCAGGATAAGAAGCTCCTGGATGAAGCGTGCTTTGGGTGGCCTCATCTGGAATCTATCTGGAATCCCACCGATAAGTTCCTATGGCTTATGGCTACCATAATCGCCGCACGACAAGATTCGATTCCTACATCTATAACTCTGGCGGCTAGTTATCTTGGCATAGCGCGCTTGAACGGTGGAATAATTCGCTTCCCAGGGCCCGAACATGTCAGAACACACATCACAGAGGATGGAAGGGTTTGGAAACTGGTCCGTCTCTACAAGTTCCTCGACATTCGCAGTTACGCAAAGTCCCAAGGGACCCAAGAATACTTCCTGTTTCGGAAGGCACGATTATGGCATCGTATCCTGTTCAACAGGGCTTACTCCGACAGCGCAAAAAACCCATTCAAAGATTTTTGCGTATCTGTCAGTGAGATGAAAAGAATGGTTCAGCTAATTCGCCATTGTCCCCCCAAGCTCGACCAGGTGAACTACTTGACAGGTGGGGGGGAAATAGTGACACCTCTTGCGCAAGCCGACATCGACCAGGACAAGCGGATGTGCCCTATCTGCTACTTGAATTTCACCGTCGATTGGTCTACTTTGGACTTACGACGAGATGGAACAACCGACGAAAAGATACTGAGCGAAGCAAAACTCGAGGTACAAAATTTGGTCAAATCTACCTTCTCAAGGTTTCTGCCACCCCCTAAAGACGCAGATATCAAGATGCCCACCGGGTTTCTCGCTTCTCTACACACAATTACAGCCGAGATTGAAGCATTTGATAAGATGATGGCTGAACTCAAGGCCAGTGCACTGGGAAAAGAAGAGTATTGCAACCAGCCAGTTCAGACCACCTGTGGACATATCATGGGTAAAGATTGCCTCAAGTCGTGGTGTGAGCAAAATCCGTCCAAGTCGACCTGTCCATATTGCAGAGTGGATTTAACTACGCCTATTAAAGTAGCCTTAGATCTTTTCGGGTGAAACATCCTCATCGACAGATAGCGATACTGGAGACTTGAGCGACTCATTCCGGCAATCCTACACTCGGAGAGACAGAAGCGGTCTAAATTCTTGAATATTTGGGGGTAAGATCAGAAAGGAAAGCAGGATACGGTGTATGGGAGTTATGTGTTCTAAGTTCGGTTCACCTATTGGGCTTGAAGAGAAATTTAAACTTCTTGGCTTTTTGGCGAAACAGGATGGTTAGAATGTATGACAGTCTCAAATATCTGGTTTGTTAGGGGCCAATATTGCAATTTGTATGTAGATAGAGCAATGAAAGTTGTCTCCTGGCGCCTTAGAACTTAGAAACAGCTATATCTTCATGCAGCTGTAGTAAGCGAACATACAACCAGATGTGTTTTTCACATTGAGAACTGCCATATGACCAGCCTCCAGAACTCGATCAATGGTTTCCTTGTCACTACAATGGTCATTACTCACTATCCAGGTAGGTGATCACTTACTAAGTTGCTTCACCCCATGTGTACGGAGTATATCACGTGTATTCAGGGGGCACTCGGATAGTTCTCGGCTAAAATTGATGTTGGTTTGCCTTTGAAATTCACTCTCCTTTTCTCATAGACCATGGATACAGTGGTATTTTCATTTACCTTGCAAAGCGTAAACCATCAAAATGTACCAAAGTACGTGGTAACGGCCTACGCCGCACTCCACTACTCAGCCCAAATCTGATAGATGATCTACCCGAGACAAGGGCTACCCAGCCTTCATTGCCCCTCTGCCCAGATGGGAGAAATCCGGCTTTTGCTTATCTCTTATTTCGTACCATCTCGAGAGTCGCTCAGACTACCGTGCGTTCAAAACGCCATGTCCTTGTTCAACAAATTCAGTCGTTTTCATTGAGTTCTTCCGATAACTACACCGGATTGAAAGCACTTTCCTAGACGGGGGTTTTGCTACCTGGCACCTGCAGAACGATCAAGAAGTAATTGGTCTCCATGACGTTCAAGTAGCGTGTTATGCGCTTCCGTACCCGTTTTTTCATTTGACGTGTGGAACCTCACCGATTGGTTTGCTTAACCTCCGTACCGCGACCGCAGTCTAAAAACCGGGTAACGAAATAACCTTGATGCCCTTGAACATCACATGCTGTGTGCGTACTCAGAAAGCTTTTCGCGAGTAATTGGCGGGCTACCGGGTTATTGAAAACAACTTTTTTCAGCAAGTGAGACTTAAAGAGGTATTGCAAAAGAAGAGGAACACGTTCTAGCAGCAGATATTTTTGATAATAACACTTGCCTGTAAATCATACTTTTGAAGGTCTTCACAAGCGAGCTCTCTCACTACCTACATATTAATTGTATGACATCGACTCCCTCACACCCCTTTTGGTGGGTGTACGAGTACCGGTATTCCGAATGACAGGCGCATGCTCTTTCTGATAAGTGAGGATATACTACCGTTAAAAAGCCGCAGGACCCAGCGGGAATGTTAAAAAAGGGTGGGTGCGCGTCGCTTATACGGAGGTATACCTAAATGCAAGGCTTTGCCAAGGGTATTCCACACTTGAAGCCGCGTGCGTTAATTTCCTTAGTTGCCGTTCTTGAATCCTGTGGTCAATATAATCTACTCTTGCCCCCTCACATCTGTTTCTTCAGCAGGAAGGTTTCGCTACCTCTCTACTAATCACTATCGTTAATTTTCTCTTTTGTTCTATTATTGGTATATTGCACTTATCTAATCATGCTTCTTAATTTATCACCAAAGGTATGAGTCTATAGAAAAGGATATTGCTGGATTAACAAATGCTAATAAATATTATATAGGCTATCGCGATAGCCTCGCTTCCTACCTTAGCTACCGCAGCTCTTTCTGGGTTCAGAACAGTCGGAACCTCAGGATGTACTGCCCAGATGGTCTTTGTGTACGATCCCTTTTACTCTGTCACTAAAACTTGATCTATCGATGATGAGAGAATTTTTGCCTTTAACATGCAGCTTCTGATACGTTGCAGGCCACCACACACAAACACAGTCGTATTTATCGACAACTACCATGAGAATTATGGCGGACCTGGCTACAACCTCGCTACCGGTGCTCATTCTACAACATCCTATCTCTACCCAGGTACCTCGATATCGGTTTTTGGAACCGAATTTGACCTCACCACCAATTCCATTCGACCCGTAAAACCACTGTCTAATACTTTCTGCTCTGCTGGAGCTTTCTTTCCCAACGGTACTATGCTGAACATGTCTGGCGCTGAGCAAGCGCGCGGTATCACCCAGGGATTTGACAAATTGAGAACATTCAACCCAGGTCCATGCCAAGGCACCTGTAAAACCGATTGGGTGGAACTGCCGACCACGTTACAAGTTTATCGTTGGTATCCTACCTCTATAACAATGGTATGTTGAGACCAAGCATATTAAGCCCAAGACAGCAACATATCAACAGCAGTACTGATACTTGTGGAATATCAGACTGACGGTAGCATCCTTGTTGTTGGTGGCTCCAACAAAGGTGGACTGGTATTGAACGAGGCGAACATCAACGTACCAACCTACGAGATAATGTAAGTCAATTATGTGCAAGTACCACAAAGAAATATCCTGCTGACAGAAAAATCAAGCCACAAAGATGGAAGGAGACCAAAGGCTCCAGTTACTCTTCCAATTCTCGAGTTTACCGCAGCCGAGAACCTTGACCCCGGTAAAAGCTACAACTTGTATCCTATGTGTAAGTTATCAGATGAAAACAGGAAAAGAAGCACTTGTTGATTTTTGACTCGCTTAGTGTATACTCTTCCAAACGCAGAAGCCAAGGATTACACTTTCGCCGTTGCAGGGAACCGTAGTGTCATTTGGGATTTCGCTAATGACGTTTTGGTCAAAACTCTCCCGGATACACCACTTCAACCTCGTACCTTCCCATCCTCAGCCACCGCAGTAATGCTACCACTTCAATACCCAGATTACAACCCTACTGTACTAGTCTGTGGTGGTTGCTCGGGTGATATGCCTGTGCCTATAGGCTTAGACGACTGCTGGAGAATTGACCCAAACAGTGCCAACCCTACTTGGGTTCGAGATGATACAATGCCAAATGGAGCACAAGTCATGAGTGTATGAATCAACGCTTCTTCTAGTAAATCTTTGGCTAATATGATTGATGAATAGGATGGTATCAACCTGCCTGACGGCACGATTCTGTTTATCAATGGTGCTCGAACTGGGTCAGCAGGTGGTTTACAAGCAGACGTAAGTCATGAACAAAATCTCATCTCACAATTACTAACTAGAAAATGCAGGACCCTGTTTTCACACCTATGATCTATAACCCAAGTGCACCTGCGGGATCTCGTTTCACGAACCTTCCAGTAACTACAATTCCACGAATGTATCACTCAGTTGCAACTTTGCTCCCATCAGTATGAAAATCACCGTGTACAACAAACTTCTCACAGAGAACTAATATTCCAAATAGGGAGAAGTACTTGTTGCCGGTTCCAATCCAGTGGTCGGTTACAGCAGAACCGGGAAAGTGGGAAGCAGGTAAAGTTCTCCTCCTTAAATATTTACCTCTAAATTCTTGATTGATGAGGGTAAAAACTAACATTTATCTACAGATGGCCAAGATTCAACAACAACGGCCACTTGGCGGCTCTCGAACAGCAACAACGGAGAGAGTCTGCGTATCCATCCGAGTACCGTGTAGAGATTTTCACACCACCATATCTCTCCACCAATTTGCGCCGCCCTATAATTATGGCAGCACCAGAAAAGATCTCTTATAACTCTGACTTCACGGTTATGACAGAGCTTTCTGGAGGCGCAAGAGTAAGAGGAAAAGTACAAATATCACTTGTCGCCGCTGGTTTCCATACCCACGGTATGGCGATGGGTCAGAGAGTCATTATGTCAGGATACAAAGCGGTCCCCAATACCAAGGATTTTGTCGTCAAGTCGCCTAGAGATGCCAGCGTAATGCCTCCAGGGTAAGTCTTTCTTTATCCCCCTTATTACTTAGTTTTACTGAGACCATTTTTAGAATTTATTTGCTCTTCGTTGTCAACGATGGTGTTCCTTCAAATGGAACTTGGATTTCGTTGGAATAGGCTTTAGAGTTATGAATGGTAATGGATACGATTGATTGGAGAAGGTTGAGTCTTAGCGAACGACGTGTCAAAGATATGTAATGTAGTAATAATTAATAGTCAATGCCAATTAGAAATTTCTTATGTCAACAAAAAGTCGCTTTTTCTTCAACTACTGAAACATTTGATGTAGTAAAATTGAACATGCTTCTACTCAAGCACAGACCTGGGCATCGATATATCGATGCCGTATCGGGGGGGTACTCGATATATATCGTATCGGAAATCATTAGACGATACGATATCGCCAAGAATCCGATAATTAATATCCCCTCAGCTACCACCAGGCGCTCCAAAAAGGGTCCGTGCGCGCCCCTAACAGGGGTAGGAACACCGAAACTAAGAGTTTTAATAATACTATATAATATATCCTAATTATATATTATTCTACTTCTATAATGCCTAAGAATACGCGACTAGATACTATAGATCTAGAGACTCGTGTAACGAATACTCAAACTGGCTAACTAAACTTGGCTGGGTGTTCGCTGGTTGGTATGCTATGATAAGAAGAAGA
>CAJVRM010000574.1:0-39016 GCA_911693285.1 Hymenoscyphus albidus
TGATCACGTGTAGCGCAGCATGTAGTATGTGTCACGTGCGCGCTGCTGGCATCCTGTATTTAAGCTCTCGTTCCTCTGGATCTCTCTTCCTTCCTCACTTTGTTGTTCGCTCAATACAGCAGTTTCCGTTTGACTCCGTATTCATCACAGCAAGCAGTGGTTCACTCCACACGGTTACACGTGTCGTCACATAATTCTAGGCTTAGTAGGCCTTATAGACTTTATATAATACTAATATATATAGGGCCTAACTAAACACCGCTGTCGCCCGATTCGCCCTAGTCGTCTATAACCCCGCCGTCGCTACTTAAGTTACTACTAGTACTATATATCCCTCCCTCTAAGTATCGGGTTAGATCCTAGCCTAATTCTATTAGAATACCCTCTAATATATAGTATTAGCGTTACCTAGCTATAATATTCCCTTCTTATAAGGGCGTATCTGTGAGAGGCCAGACCTTGAACAGCTCAAAGGTGTGGTTTCGAATATTGAATTAGGAAGTGCGTGAAGACTACATACATGCGAGCTCTTCCTCTATATATAGAGAGAGGAAGAGCTTCCTGAATATTCCAAGAAACTTGCAAGAAACTTGAATAACGAATACATGATGTCAGAAGAACAAAACAAGAAAATGTGGAATGGTGGAAACCTGTTTGGCGGTGGGGTAATGGCCAGTGCTAAGCGGGGACTTTGGTCAGTGCTTAGCGAGGGCATGGCCCGAGCCTCCATCATGGGTTCCAACCCTCACAGTATCTAACCTTACTAGGTAGTGTTATACTATAATTTATATATTAATATAGTATTGATCTAGTCTTAAAGACTCTTTAATATTACTCTTATACTAAGTATAGCTATAATATATAGCCTTTTATTAAGTATTATTATATTCTAAGATACTTTAATAGTAGCTATAGTAATTATAAGTAGTAGGATTATACTAGCTAATACTCTTATTATATGTCACGAATCACGTGTTAAGCACGTGAATAGTTAGTCCAGACGGCGCTCTGACAGGACAGGCACATCATGGTCCTTATAGCAAATAGGGATCGCGTAGGATAGCTAAGCGACCCAAGGATTTATTTGTACGTAAATCACGTGACTCATGCAGATCGACTTTGGGGATATGAAGGTTCTATATAAGACTGGCACGTCTGCCATTAGATAGGAGCTTCGTGCTCAACTTAGTTTAGCAATCTAGTTAACGTCTATCCCTACGTGCCGAGACACCCCCTGTAACGAGACAAATCGTAGGTACTTCGAGTTCAA
This sequence comes from Hymenoscyphus albidus, assembly GCA_911693285.1. Taxonomy (NCBI): domain Eukaryota; kingdom Fungi; phylum Ascomycota; class Leotiomycetes; order Helotiales; family Helotiaceae; genus Hymenoscyphus; species Hymenoscyphus albidus. The sequence continues at coordinate 1,271 of CAJVRM010000574.1, forward strand.
GCGACATAAAATCTATGAACGCACTAAAATTTCTATCTATTTTGATTTCAGTTATATTATATACCTCCCCCGAACACTCCTGACCTATTAATTCCGAAAATTATTTTCGTGTCGTCGCCGTACCTTAAATTTACAGAGAGCTGTAACGAATACTCAAACTGGCTAACTAAACTTGGCTGGGTGTTCGCTGGTTGGTATGCTATGATAAGAAGAAGACTATCGGGTTGTTCACTTGGAAGTGAACTCGTTACTTGTATCAAAGATGTCAAACTAATATGATAAGATTGATAACTAAGTTGAGCACGAAGCTCCTATCTAATGGCAGACGTGCCAGTCTTATATAGAACCTTCGTTCTCTCGATGTTCGCTCGTTCGACAATCGAACTGGCTAACTGGCGAACTCCTAATATCACGTGATAACAATACAGAGAAATCCCTGGATCACTTAGCTACTCCAACGATCCCTATTTGCTATAAGAACCCTGGATGTGCCTGTCGAGGGTTGCGCCTCTTCTTATGACAGGTATCACGTGAATACGTGATTCGTGACAAGAGCCTCCTTTTACACTATAATAAGACCCCTTAATGTGCGACACCACTATTAAGTTTTTTTCGCCTTTTAAACACATAGATTAATTAGATGTAGATATATAAGTTCTATTATAATACTATAATGCTATTACTACTCTTGTGGGGGTTAGGGCGTGGCCTGTCACACAACGTCGCTACAAAGGATAATACCTCCTCCAATTAAGCGATCATAGATCCTGGTCAGTGACGGTGTAGTTATAGTATTCTTGGTAAAATTATATAATAAAATCTATGGCTGCGACGCTTGTGGCTACGTAGTACCCTGCCGGAAAATTCCCGTGTACCGACATCCTCCACTTTTTGCTCCCTGTGCCGGAAAACCCTACGTGGTAGAAAAATTAATAGGTGCTTTGACTTTATATATCTCCAAATATGTGTACACCTTAATATTTCTCATGATTTTTATAAGTTACATTCTATGCCTACTCCTAGACCTACACGGTAATTAAAACTAATCTATAAATGGCTTAGCTCCGGAAACGATACTATTACGTTATTAATCACATAACGATCGCGTAGTAAGCGTAGTAAGCGTAGAATGGCGTATACATCTATAGGAGAAGCTTCTAGAATATTCTAATTTGTACTAGTAGCTATAGTACTACCTAATTACAAAGATATGTTCTATTAGCCTTAAGAATAGTATATTAGGAACAGCTTCCCTAGACCTCTCTCTATTAAAGTTATTAAATAAATATAATACAATTGTAAAGCAGAAGAAGACAAACCATATAGCACTATTATTGATTCTATTAAAGTTGAAAAATGGAAATACGCTCTAACGAATATCCTATAACAATTGTTTCGTTCTACACAGCTATAGATGTTGGACGATAATCTGGAGGAAGCCAAAGGACGGGTTTCTTGTCCTTTGTTACCCAGTTATCTAACACTATAATGCTATGTGGTGAGAAGGCCACGGAGTTGACGGGCCTGGAGTGGCCCTCGAGCGTCTGCAATGTCGCGCTCCAACCTGATCGCACTTTTGACTTCATTTGAATCAATGGTAGCATCTCTTTCTTGAACTGTCTCTTAACTATACTATTCTCTAGGGCAAACATGATAGCTGAACAGTATAGTTGAAGGAGTGCTTTTTCAATCACCGACTGGTTATATAGGACAAATCGTTTGGTATCATGAATAAACGAGTGTAAACTAGAACTTTCATTTGCCTAAGTAATGTTTAATTAACTTAGATAACTTTTTATATTATAGAGAATGCTTACCGAAATAAGCGCTTCTAAGGACAAAATTGCTTGAATCCCTTCGGAGGTCCTGCCCATCCACCCAAGCGCCTCAAGCCAGTGCAGTAGGTGCTCTTGCAGAAACCGGTGGGCTTCATCGCTATTGTAAGCCAGAGAGCCACTCCTCTGCAGATGCTGGACCCAGTAGAGGCATGCGTATTTTACTTCGGGTGGAAGGCATTGCTGTAGACGACCACTCTCGACTTGAGTGACTTGATACCCAGGAGCATGCAATTCACATATATCTTTCTTGAGTGTCTTAGACATCATCAGCTCTATACAGCAAGTAGCTAATGTACCCTGTGCTTGCTTCTTATCTACCCAGAAATTCCCACATCGATCTTTGTTAACAATGAAGTCGCGAAACGAAGGGTGGTGTAGGCGAAGCTGGCGAGTCGGGTCGTCTGGAATATCAAGGATTGTATGAGGGTCGTTGAATGTCGAATCGACATATTCCCTAGAAACTTGTAATAGCCTGCTTAATGCAGAGGTAGAGAGAGGTAATAACAACACTACTGTACTTCTAAGTATGTGCTTTAGCATATCGCATGCCTCTTCTTTCTCTTCGTCCGAAAAATCCAAGGAGATCGAGTGCGTAAGGACAGCAAGGTAGAGTTTATTGAGATGCTTCTCTGGTGTGGTAATACTGCTGCTGCTACTTTGGAGAATTGTATCTAGTCTCTTGCGTGCGAATCGCTTTCCTTCACGGATGAACAGACATGCCGTTGCCGCCCAGATGAAGAGTCCACTAGCATAGACAACCAGCTGTCTTAGAACTTCTCCGCCGGGCTAGTCAGCTCCAAGATTCCAGTCTTGCCTGATTCTCCCTAGAGTGTCTTCTAGGAATAAAGAGATATTATGATCGACAATCGATGGCTGTATATTGTAGAGTACAAGTCCTAGTGTTCAGCTTGTGGGATATCGCGTATTCCGTGACGTATGGGAATTTCAGGCCTGCTCGTCAAAAAAACCCGAAGTTGCACCGTCGATAATGATCGAGCTTCAGCTAAGAATTGCACAATCATCCGGATATGCTGCTCATTATCGCACTCGTCTAAGGCATCGACTATTAACACATAAGAGGATAAGGACGAGCCACTGCCTAGCATTGACAGTGGGCGGAGGACAAGCTGGTTCCATTGATCGCGGAAGGACTGACCAGCAATATCTTTACGCTTAGAAATCGTACTATTAAATGTATTGTCGAAGAGACGGTATATGATTTGCAAGCTGCACGGCAATGCTTTTAAAGAACTTGCTAGCATGGCCCCATCTCCGCCACCTCTCGAGAAGAAGAAGCTAGCCCCAAGGCGCTCTTTCTTAAAGTATCTCCGGGCAATAGTACGCGCAATGGTCGATTTCCCCGTGCTAGCCAAACCATTAAGCCAGAATATATACCGCTCATCTTGTCTATTAGCCCAGTCGTATATCTCTTGTAGTAGGTTAACTCGAGTGTTAGGAAGGCAGAGGAGTTTATTTTGTTGTTTGACTGAGTTGAAAGGCGCGTCGGCAGCGTTCGGTAGAAGGCTAAGCGGGTCTTCTATACCTAGGCAATTGATTACTTTTCTAGTAGTCCTCTGTTGGCATTACGAAGGACGAACCGCTGTAGTAATGATTCTCGGCTCCCGTATGTGTATGATTCTCGACTCCCGTATGTGTATGATTCGCGTTTCCTATATATACTTGTCCGCCGAGGATGTGATTGCCGTGGTATTCATTGCCACCCGAGGATTGACGCCCGCTTAGCTACGGCTCTCGTCCGTACATTTCTTCTCTTCGCTTCGCTGCCATAGTCGCGTTTCTAAAGTTAGTTTCTAAGCTAACAATTGTATAGTTACGATTGTTATAGGTCATCCATTGATCAGGTCGATACGATCTAGCTGACGACCTATCTTACACAGTACTATATACGGGGTTTGGGGGCTGTATAAGGGCGTCCAAGGATACTTGCGTCTGTTATCTTCTACAACCTAGCACTGCTGACCACTATACACTCTATTAAAAAAATTCCTACACTTCACACTTTAACTGAATATAAGATATGGCCGAAATAGCAAGTCTAACAATCGGCGGGATTGGCCTCGCAAGCCTCTTCACGACCTGCGTCGACTGCCTCGACTGTATCACCTTAGCACGTAATCACGGCAGAGACCTAGAAGTCTCGCTCACGCAAATGTCCCTCCTCAAACAGCGCCTTAATATCTAGGGTGAAATTGTAAGAGCTCAGAACAACGGGTACGAGCTCCCCGCGCTTCGCGAGAAGTGGCCTCAAATCGGTGGCGCTGTCGGAGAGGCCCTTGTGTCCATCAAAGACGCCTTCACAGACGTCTCAGCGCTAGAGAAACGATACAGTCTAAAGGCAACGCCGGAAAGCAGTAGCACTGCCATGGATATTCACGAGTCTCGAGCGCTCAACCAAATCATGGATGCCTTTCACATCGTTCAGCGCCGCCGGCAGAAAGAGATGTCTATTATAAATAAGACATAGTGGGCGGTACACGACAAGAAGAAGTTCGATACCCTAATCCAAGTTGTCAGTTTCAACATTGACAGGCTCGAGAAGATTAGCGAGAACTTGAACGTCCTCGAGAAGCAGAAGAAGCTAGCGTCGGTGATTAAGGAAATTGACGACGAAGACAGCTTGAAGTTACTTGTAGAGGCGATAGAGGAAAATCAAAGTACTGGATCTGCTAGCTCGGGCCACCTGTTTATTAACACTATTATTGGCGAAAGGGCACGTGTAACGATGGGAAATGCGGGGAATTCAACTATTGTCGGTTATAAGTTTAATAGGACGAACATTATGAACGCGGAGGTATATATAGGGAATATGTTAGATGCTGCTCTTGCATCGTTTTATAGTGCTTTAAAGGGCCCTGAATTAGGCAAGGAATAAGCTAAGAGAAAACCACAATTCGTAGTTGCGAGGCATAAAGAGCGATATGTTCTACTCTATCTTCTCGAGTTATATAAACAAAGTGAAAAAGTTGTAAAAATCGAACATAACATAGCCCTTTCTACTATAAGTTAATTCCGCTATCACCAAATGCTAGTTAACTACTTTCCAAATAATACAATAGCATATATTATCTAAAAACACTTCCGCGGCCTGCCTAGTATAGCAATCTTATCTTCTACATCCTCTACTACCACATCCGCGCCATAGGGGCTCTCAATGAATCTAGCGTAACTTGTATTACACTCATTTGCGCCGGCGCTACTAAGCCTCTCGCTAACTCTGGTGCGTTGCTTATTCGCGCTACCTTAACCTTCGGTTCTAGCGTATCTACCTCTAGAACGTGTAACGATGGGAAATGCGGGGAATTCAACTATTGTCGGTTATAAGTTTAATAGGACGAACATTATGAACGCGGAGGTATATATAGGGAATATGTTAGATGCTGCTCTTGCATCGTTTTATAGTGCTTTAAAGGGCCCTGAATTAGGCAAGGAATAAGCTAAGAGAAAACCACAATTCGTAGTTGCGAGGCATAAAGAGCGATATGTTCTACTCTATCTTCTCGAGTTATATAAACAAAGTGAAAAAGTTGTAAAAATCGAACATAACATAGCCCTTTCTACTATAAGTTAATTCCGCTATCACCAAATGCTAGTTAACTACTTTCCAAATAATACAATAGCATATATTATCTAAAAACACTTCCGCGGCCTGCCTAGTATAGCAATCTTATCTTCTACATCCTCTACTACCACATCCGCGCCATAGGGGCTCTCAATGAATCTAGCGTAACTTGTATTACACTCATTTGCGCCGGCGCTACTAAGCCTCTCGCTAACTCTGGTGCGTTGCTTATTCGCGCTACCTTAACCTTCGGTTCTAGCGTATCTACCTCTAGTATAGCACTATTACGTTTCCGACCACGTTTTGTCTTAACCGCGTTCGATTCATCTGCCTCTGCTTTATCTACCTCTACTTCATCCGCCTTAGGCGTAGCATTTTTGCACTTCTGACCACGTTTGCCCTTAGCCTTACCTTTATTTTGTTTGGCTTCTTTGGCAGCATCTTTTTCAGCACGCTTCGCTCGTGCTTCCTCAAGATCCTCATAGCTTATAACCTTCGCCCTTCCTAGCACTAATAACTTCGTCGATCGTCGAACCTTGGCTTCGTTGTTAATAGTAGTTAGGAGCTGAATTCGGTCCTCTTAGAGGATACTCTAAGCAGAGGATTTCTAGAAAGCTTTAGTACATTTCTGTAAATGTCTAGCTAGGTTCTGTTTGCTCGTTTCTTCAAGCGTATGAGCATCCCGTTGAATGATCAGGTTCTGTAGTAACATAAAAGCCTCTACTGACACTGGTGTTACAGGTGTTTGCGGTTCTACGTCTTGCTAACAAGATGCTACCTTTACCTCATCGGGTCTTAGAATAGCTGGGGGGGCAGGCATACTTCTAAGCCCCCTCTCTGGATTAAAAGGGAACAGACCGCTTACAGCGAAGCCGGCCTTAATATTCTTTAGCGTGAATGCTAGTTTCCTCGTGGGGCTATACAGAGAGGTGAAGTGCTCCTTGCCAATCGTATTTATACCTCCTTGCTCAAGTCGATCAACCTGGTCGCGATAAGCTGCCTTTAGTGGAGCAAACGCTGCTACATCACAAGGCTAGAGCTTGTGAGAGGTATAAGAAGGGAGACGACAAAGAAGAATTTTGTTCTCGAAACAGAACTCTAAGATTTCGAGGGTCTCGTGCGTTCGAAAGCCGTCGCAGATTAAGACGCGTAGTTTCTTATTAGCTCGTTCCTTGGTTTCGGGATCAAATATACGCTTGAGCCACTCTAAGCTGATCTTAGAGTCGGTATATCCAGAGTCGGAGTACGCATACTGCCATCCAGGGGTAGGGAACGTGGCCCAGTTGCTTCGATGGGTACTCGCTGGCCAGATTATCATCGGGTTCAAATACCTACCATTACCACTAATGTATTCGATTGCAGTCACGGTTGTGCGCTTGACTCGCGCACCTCTATAGTCTCGCTCGTCATACTTACTTACAAGGACTTTGACAGAGCCTAGCATGGACAGCATCACTCCGGTCTCATCCATGTTATACACATTCTCAGCCAGGACAGCCGGATCTTGTAATACATCTTTTATTACCTCAAACCAGTGTGTGACCTTCCTATGTATGTTCTTCTCGTAACGATTCCAGTCTAACGCCTTGAATCTCCGTGCTAGTAGTATTGGATGCCGTTTTTCTAGAACCTTTGCCCAGTTATGACCAGGAGCTCTACGAGGCCTTTCGGTGGTAGGTCGATGGCGGGTGACGCTATAGGCTAGTGAAGGGATAAACTTTATTTGTATAGGATATCCAAGGTTAGACATTTTAAGTAGATACTTAACGATAACCTCTTCTTCGTACGGTTTGAGGTACTGTTGGCCTTGGGCCTTCTCTTCCCTCGACGGTCGTCTGCGAGCACGATGATGGAGAGTAGAGTGGGAGACATTGCTATGATGATCTGCAAGAGCACGGTATGATGTAGGCACGCCAGGTGGCACGCCTTGTGCCAATACCTGACTAGCTCTGTCCATATTGGCGTCGCGATAATAATGTTGAAGGAGACGAGAGAGCGTTCTCCTACTCCGTAGGCCCAGGCACTAGCACGCTGCCGCGCACCGACGGAATGTTCGAGAAACATGCTACTACGCCACTTACGTGATGGCGCCTTAGAAATCGTGGTTAAGTTTAGATATAGCGAGCCTGGACGTGAATATAGTAAACTGTATCTCGGCTAATTTACATTACTAAGCACTGAAACATGTAAGTTAGACTCTCTTGTCGCACCGGCGTAACTCCCGGACTACATTCTTTCCCTCTCTGAGTGTCTTTAAATTTTGGAGCTATATTATTTCGTTATAGGACCTTTCCTTAAGTGCTCCGAATTTTAAAAAGACTTCAAATGTCGCGATTGAACAAGGGGGGGACAGCAGAAGCGGCGATCGGTAGCGTGAGTGAAACGATCGACAGCATAATCACCTGCACTCTTTTTTTATTGCTAAGTGGTCTCCGTAGGGACAAATAGTAAAAGAAAGTAACATATGAATAACAACTTCGTAAAGTTACTAAGAAAAAAATTGCGATTCTAAAACTATAGATTCGTCTCGTTACAGGGGGTGTCTCGGGACGCAGGGACAGAGAGCTATATTATTTCGTTATAGGACCTTTCCTTAAGTGCTCCGAATTTTAAAAAGACTTCAAATGTCGCGATTGAACAAGGGGGGGACAGCAGAAGCGGCGATCGGTAGCGTGAGTGAAACGATCGACAGCATAATCACCTGCACTCTTTTTTTATTGCTAAGTGGTCTCCGTAGGGACAAATAGTAAAAGAAAGTAACATATGAATAACAACTTCGTAAAGTTACTAAGAAAAAAATTGCGATTCTAAAACTATAGATTCGTCTCGTTACAGGGGGTGTCTCGGGACGCAGGGACAGACGTTATTAAGTTATTACTTCTTTGTTAACAAGTGACGAGTTTGCCTCCGAGTAAACAACCCGGCGCATCTGTACTTCTTACCCGCATACCAACCGTCGAAACGATTACCTTTGTCAGATAGTTTGAGTTTCGTCACAATCTAGTCTTTATAGGGGATAAGATTAATTATATATATAGGTAAAGTAAAAGAAGATAAAAAGAATATCTAAGTAAAATTAGAAGAATTACCTTTTATATAAAATATATATAGAGGGAAAGGAGCCTAAAGTAGTATATATATACCAAGAATAAGTATTAAAAAGTTTTTTCTAATTAAAAAATTTTTCCGTCCGCCCAAAATTAATATGGCCCAATAGTAGTTATCGTATACGATATTAGATATATAAATTCTAAAACCTCAGCAGCATCATCTGAAAGAAACCGCGGTACATTGCCGAATCTACTGTCGAAAGCTAATTCGTTCGTCGTCTCCTATGGTCTTGCCCCCCTGAACATCTTGTATACACATTTTATGTGTTTTAAATAGAGTTGTGAACTCATCAATCGCCGCATCTTGAGTTTCTGAGTCTGAGCCTTCCTCATCTACTATTTCCTCTGTGACCTGGGTGTAGATCTAGTGTAGCAATGATCCTCGATACTCCTCCACCTCTGACAAATGTGCTTGCACTATTTCTCCTACTGTGCCTCAGACGGTTTGTCGGTATAGACTGGAGGTGGCAGGCATCCTCTAGCCAGAGAAAGGATACTCCGAAATGGCGAATTGTTAGGGGAGCGATACTATCCCCTCGGCTGGCCCAAGCGTAGTACCAAGAGTGCTAAGCGATCCAATAGGACCCTGTATTTTGAGCAGTTTTGGCTATATTTAGCAAAAACTATAAGACAACGGCCTTCTTTTATAAAAATAATTGATATATCTGTTATAAGCGTAGTAGTTTTACCATAGAACTCTCACTCTTATACTTTTACTAGTAATCAAGTCTAATACACTCCTTTTTAGAGCGTACTATCTAGTATAAACTAGTACTAGTACTATTATAGCCTTAATACGTTTTCCGGGTTAATTTGATAGTAGAATATATAGACTACGAGTAACTGGATCTTTTATATCTTGTTATATATCTTTTAGTATCATAGGGGGTCTCTAATAAGTAAATAAAGATGTTGAAAAAGTTGATGTTCCACCCCCTGTAAGTGACAATTCACGGAGCTCCTGGCCGCAGCTGAGGGAATATCCCATCAAGATCCTTTAAATTTATCGTCATACCTGCCCTTTCGTCTCGTTGTGTTGACAACGAGGAAGCTGCTCGTCAATTGAAATTAATCCAGTCTTCGTCGGAGGTTTGCATTGCCAAAAATGCCATAAAGACATACTTGAATAACCTGCTCATCGATACAGAACCCCCCCCACCAGCTTTTGCTTACGTCCCTTCTGGGTTGACTGTTGCGGGGTAAGTGACCCGACCACTGCTCTGGACACACCTTGAAAACCCATTGTGCTAGAACTTCTACTGTAGTACAATCAGCTCAACTGTCCTGACCTAATTACTTTAATTAAGAAATGTTAATTTGAATTGTCCTGGATGGCTGCTATAACTATCGACGTTATACAAAGCTTCCAGAATAATATTATTGATATATTGTTCAGCTCGAGTAACCCAGGTGTGATTAAAGTAATATCCGCGTCTCTTGCTTGAGCATAACCATGCAATTTGCGAAGCATAACTACGGCGTGTTATACCGCCCGCCACCAAGAAATTACGAGAGGAAAAAGTACTGGGTAGCCTTCTCCTCAAATGGTCGGCAATGTAGGCGCTGATTCGCACGCAACGGCTCGCATTTTATCTAGGCTTCTCCCTGTTTAGCGAACAGGTTAAGACTATATATATAGACAAAGTACCAAGAAATCATAAATTCGAAGAGAAAGTCAAGGAAAGAGATCCATGTGACGGTACTGTAACGCCCGGATATCAAAATAACCGAAACATAGAATGCGCATGCCAAGTAAGCGAGGTGCTAAAGAGCGACCTCGCCTTCATCATTTCGAAGTGGTGGTGCCAGGCTGGGGCGATGAAGTCGACTAAGTAGCCTTACCAGTAAAGTGACCACAAATTGGTGTTGAGGGCAAGTCAAGTCGGGGAACGAGCCCTGCCCTTCCCCGCATCAATACCTTCCTCTTCCTTCCAGCCAGAATGCAACGGTGGATCGTATGGGTAGGTGCCACCAACATAGTTGGCCAATCCTATGCATGCGATGCAAACCATAGGACGATCTTTCCTTCCCCATTCATCACCACCTGCGTTGGTCTGGTGCGGTGTCCCAGTGTGCCCCTAGTCCGATGATCCATGTATGTAGCGCGATGCAAGGTACCCCGCAAAACCATTTCTGCCATAATGGATATTATTGTAGCTTTACACAACACCTCTAAAATACATCATGTACCGGATTTTGCAACCCAAGGTAAAGGCCAAGACGCCCACCTGTTTAATATGTTTGTTTTCTGATTGTATTTGGTGGCTTTGGGGAGAGTTGGACATGAATTTCGAGCTATGTGTGTAAATGTTATACTGTACACAAGAGGAACACATGACCTGTTGTGATGTTTGTGATTCTTTTGAATCATCTTTGTCAGATGGGAACGAGGCATGAGAGATGAGCTACTCACATGCTGTTGAGAAAACCCTGTAATTCACCTCTCAACAGTTGGTTGGTCATATGCAGCCTCGGTATGCGTACACAAGGTGTATACAAATCGTAAAAAGTTCCCACTTCTCAGAATTATTTTCCAGAAGCTACTGCAGTCTGTGACGTTCTGAAAATGTCTCCTCTTTTCTTCAATCTGTCAGTCCTTTTACTGTTTGCCTCCCTCGCAACCGCCTTCCAATATAACACTTTCGATGGAGAGGGATCTCCGGCTTGTAACAATATCTCTGCAATTTGCCATCCTATCTCTGTGGATGAAATGATTTCCATCGTCAAAAATGCATCTGCATCAAACACCCCAGTGAGGGCTAGTGGGAAAGGACATATGTGGTATGACACAATGTGCTCAGACGATCCAAAAACAGTTATTATGGTCACTGAAGAGGTTTACGGGATAAGCGACTTCAATCTGGAAGCAGGATCTGTGACTATCGAAGCGGGAGTTACCTTTTTTGAGCTTGCTGAGTATTTGCATGAACGAGGCGCTTCTATTGGATATGCTTTGGTGAATTGGAATATGACTATTGCTGGTGCGGTTGCTATGGGTGCTCATCGAAGTTCGTTGAGAGAAGATTCCATGGTGGCTTCAGGTGTTCTGGAAATGTGGATTATTGATGGAACAGGGACACTTCAGCACATAGTGAGGGACAATACCAATGATGATTGGCTTGCCGCGTCAACTTCATTGGGACTTCTTGGTCCTATCGCAAGGTTGAAGTTCAAGATTTATCCGGACACTAAGTTATATGCTCAACAAAAGAGGTAAGTCAACGTTCGTTTACACCAACTCCGACATACGGCTAATTGAGCACAGTATTCCCGAAGCCGATGTTCTAGATGGAGATATCTATGGTATGATAGCACCATACGCCACCGCAAACTTCTGGTGGTGGCCCTACTTGAAGAAATTTCATCACCGTTACTACGATCTCGTGGAAACAGCTTCTACTTCTCAAGAAGGATTTCAGTCCACCTTCTCCATCACTTCGCTCGAAGCAACAGCCGCAAAAGTCCTCCTGGACTCTGGAAAGATCCTTGCAACCTCCAACTTCCTCTCGGAAACCATCTTTGAGGGACTTTGGGCACAGCCTAATTTCCACGAGAAATCCAATGATACAGTAATCAAAGACTGGCCAGTTTACGGGTGGAACTACGACGTTCTAATCGGTGGTCTCTATCCTGGAATGAAACCAGAATGGGATTATCAACTCTCAGCCTACACACTTGAACTTGCTGTCCCAGTAACATTAGCCAACAATTTGCTGAAGAGGGTTAGAGAGCTTTTTGATGAATCAGCAGATAAAGGGTTGATTATGTCGAGTACGTATCGAAGCGGGATCAACATTAAATTCGGACGGCCATATGAGGATTTACTCGGCCAGGTTTGGACGAATGGGACAAAGGATGGAGCGGATTGGAGTAAGGGGGCTATAATGTTTGATTTTCCTAGCTACAAGCCTACGTGGGGTGATAGGCTGAGGTTCAATGAGCCGTTTTGTGGGTTTTTCTTCTTTGAAACAGGTGCGCAGCAAATGCTAACGAGACAGATCATAATCTTGCGACTACCATTATTGACGAGTTTCCTTGTCGCCCTCATTGGACAAAAAATACGCGTGACGTTTTCACGCAAGCTGTTAAAAATTTGGATCCTGATGTAAGTTTGGTGGTTCCTTTTATTACCGTTAATTTGACCAATATTGACTCAATATTGTAGCACCTTGCACGATTTGCTGCTGTGCGCCAAAAGTTTGATCCAAAGGGCATTTTCAAGAGTGTCGTTGGCGAAATTATAGGGGTCTCGTAGTTGATTTGCGTCAGGGGGTTCTACACCAGGGCGCTCTTCTGGTGACAAAAGTTTTATCATGGAGTCATAATTATTAATAAAAGCGTCTCAAACTCAAGATTTTGCACATGTGTCAGTCAGTAAGGAGTATATTCATGAATCGTAAACCCAGTTCTAATTTCCTCTACCCACTTAACGAGGTGGGCGCGTCCTCATCCCAGATAGTACAGCTGATAGCCCCCGACAACTGGACCTTTGCGGCAGGTTTTTCGGTAATAATCTTGCCAGTGGCAACATCTCTCTGCCAGATTGTAACGGACCTGTTGCCCTGATGTCCCACAGCGAGGAAGGATCCATCTGCGTTTATAGAGAAATGACGAGGGGAGTATCCTCCAGATGGAGCGAGTTGGAGCAATTCCAGAGATCCGTCGGGTTTGATTGTGAATGTGGAGAGAGTATCGGAATCTTTAGACCTCAAATTAGGCGAGTCTCGGAATGAAATTTCACGGTTTGAGACAACGATGAATCTGTTATCAGGCTAAATTCGTGAGTTAGTCTATGTTGTATTAAAGCAAAGGAGACGAAAACCAACCGTAAGTGCGATTCCTGATGTTGGAGTTGTTCCTGGTGGCTTCTCATTTCCAGGCCCCAATGCTGTGATCGAACAGACCTTTGTAAAGGTCAAGCCTTCAGCCCCATAGGCCACTGAATAGGAATACACGTTCTGATCAATTTCGCCAACAAACATGAGGAAAACAGCACCAGTTGGAGAAGTCCAGAAAACCCCGTGGCGAGGGCCAACTCCTGGGCCGGTCCTTAATGGTTCCAGCTCCTTGATTGGGGCCAATGCGGCCTGGTCCCACGAGTAAACACGAATGCGATCTCCACCGAGATCACACATAATGAGGAATTTGTTTTGGGGATCAAGGATTACTTGATGGAGATAGGAATCGTCCTGTCGCGGGTTTATACCTGGTGCTTCGATCGTGGGCTTGAATGTTTGCACTGCTTCTTCGACCGTTCCAGCTTCGCCAAGTGGGTAGATAGCGATTGCACTCTTGTTACTGCCGGAAATGTTAGCAATTGAGGCCATCCCTGGAGTATAGAAATGTCTGTCATCAAGTCATGGTGTTTGTGTACTTACAAAGAAACGCTAGCGAGTCCTCGCTTCTGACCCGGGGCTCCGAAGATAGACGCATGGACGCCAGACAAAGGAGCCAAAACTCTGCTAACGCGTGTCAAATTCCCTTGAGCTCCTACCACGAAAGAGTTGATTGATCCATTTGTATCCCCGGTTCTATTTGCAGTGGGATCGATACCCCGATCGATGCAATAGAGAATTCGGTTTGGGGCATCAAGAGTAAGCCATGAAGGATTACTAGAGCACTCAAAACTCGAAGAAGTGTTGGTTAGACTGAAGGTGTTTCCCGAATTGACGAGACTGAGGGTTGAAAGAGCGCCAGTGGTCTCTGCGACGTAAAGATTGACCCCGGATATGGAGGGTATGAATAAAGAAGCGAAAATCAGCAACTTTCCAGAAAGAGACATGATTGGGACAATATTTTAGTTAAAGAATGTGGATCTAGAATAAAAGAATTCGAAGACTAGCAACGAGAGGAGATGATAGAGGCAGCGATTCACAAAGAGGATCTGAGGAACCTTTAAAGAAGTCAATTGGCGAATCGTCGGAGCTGCCAAGGGTACGAGACGTCTATGCGAACTCTCATGCAATGAATCAATATCATGGAGAATTGCCAGATGTACCCGGCGAGACATCTTGGCCCATCTTCTAAATCTCGGTTTACTACCTATTTGAGGAAATCACATGCTTAACTGTAACAAAACAGGACGAACAAGAGAAAGTTCGAATGACACAAGGAGGAGGGTGCAAAAGCTTCTTGAAGTAAATTTACTTCGTGGAATTTATACTGCCGGATTCCCCTTTTATCCTTCGCATCGACCAATGAAGGGGGTCGAAGGAAGGTTCTCGCCAGGGATCACTAGAATTTGTGGAAACACCGGACGATATCCCACTTACTCCCCCACCTTATTCAAAAGGTTATTTTTTGTACTTCGTACGTGCTGCCAACAGAAAAATAACCTTTTGTTTAAGGGGGGACAACAGAGGCGACATTTACACCCTTGACATGTTCCATATCTCAACTCGGTTTTAACGTACCTATGCTCCTCTTCGAAAAGCATGTTGTAATTCTGCTTTTGTCTTTACCCTTTAATTTTAATGGATATAACATAATTACACTTATTTACTCTATAATATTACTGGTTGACATGAGATGATTAATAAACTGGGATGCCAAGTGATTATTGTTCAAATAAGACATTAATTTCCGTCAAGTTGAGAATAAGTGACAAGGAAAACCTAATCTTTGGACCCATCATCCATGACATCGCGGGGCGACGGGGTGACATTCACGTGGAATATCATATGAGTCGTTTCACACAAATACATTTCGTGTTTATATAGTTCTTTGGCATCTATTATTATTGGTTATGTTAACATATTTTCCTTCATAAAGTAATATCAATTTAAAGCACTTGCAGAAATAACCCGTCATTTCAGGAATAAACTTCTGGACCTTATCATTACGCTATAAATCATTTGATGAGAAACCAAGAACGAGAACAAATTACTCCGTACCTATATTCATGTCAGCGAGCTACTCGTAAGCCACTTCGTACCCACCGCCCATGCACACTTCGCAGACTCGGAGTGGTACATCAAGAAAGACTTCAGACAGCTTTTGAAAATCACGTTTCCTTTAGGGGGACGTGCGTCCCTCAATGACGTTTGATAGCTACAAGGAAGAAGCGAAACGCGAGTTAATCCTTCATCGTCCGAAATACCGAGCCCTTCCATTGTGTAGAAGTCCCGTGACTTTGAAGCACGTAAGTTAACTTCTTTGAACTGAGATTTTGGTCGAGAGAGCATTATGAGATTATTTAGACCTACTCTACGAATGTACAAAATAAAAACATTCAAAGGGCGTGATGGGCACTCCTTAGAAAACGTGATGAGCTTTCGGCTAATAAGAGGAGCGCCAAGGAGCGGGATGATTCCGCAAGAAAGCAGGAAGGTAGAGGAGGAAAGCGCAGGGCGAGAAGACGATGGCGGTACGGTCCGTATAGCTAGCTGTACGTGGGTGATACTCGCCTTTTCCTGCTTTCTAAGTATACCGTGGGGAAAAGCCAGCGACGACCAGGAAAATTGTGCGTGTGGTGTTGTCGTGTTTTCGGGAGTTTTCCAGAGTCGTTCTGGTTGGCAGACCAGGGAAATCGTGAATAGCGTGTCAGACTTATGGGAATTGCAGAGAATGCTATACGGCCAGTTGTCGGCTTTTGGCCGCTGTGGCAATCTTGAATCTTGAGCTTTTGGTTCCCAACAAAATCCCGAGTAACCTTAACCGATTTTGTGGATTGTGGGTCGTAGAACTAACTACCTACGGTCGACTCCGCTCCGTCAAATGGGTACCGAGCCAATACCGACATGAAGCTCCCACTCCCGGCATATCTATCATGCAGTATAGCCCCATCATAGACAAGCGGAAGGCAGAAAGAGAAGTGGTGGCGAGAAAAACGAAAAGACTGCGCCTAACTATCGTGAAACTGGTAGGCAAAGAAAAGAATTTCACTAACAGGATTTTTGCAGACTCGCCCCAGAACCTGGAATAGATTTTATTTTTCTATTAAACTTGCCGAATGTGGTCGATTATCAAGCATTGAGTAAAGCCAACAGGATTGGAAGCAACCCATCCACTCAAGTAACTTCAAGTGGTTCCACAAAACATGTCAAGATCATGCATAGTGAAGCTGGGATCCTACTGGTGTATAAGTCTAGGGCTATAGTGCACGTACGATTAATGGGAAGAATAATCGAATGATGGAAGCGTTTTACTCCGACACAACTGCCCTAGTACCGGTAAAGCTAAGGTTAAAAGGTTTACTGCCGATAGACTAACGTCTTAACAAGCCTTACAGTATATGACAGGGTATGCAATTTGAGGGTAGAGCCGCTGGACTTGACGTCCTTTGTCTTTACATCCACCCTTTTGGGAAAATTAAGCGATCTTTTTACTCAATTTGGCTCTACTTAGCTTCTGATTTCTGCTTAATATCCCTTAAAGAAATAGTAACTACAAATATCGACTTCGACTTCTAAATATTGTGAATAGTCACAGTAGTACGTATGTAACAATCTTGGGGAGCACAGTTCTATTGAGCGGTTTTGAAGGTTCGCCTCAGGGTCCAAACAAAAAGTGGACAGCTCTACTTCTAATTATCCCTTGAAGAAAGGAAAAGGCCGCATTATGTGGCAAACTGCTTTGGAATACAGAACTTGATTGAAGGTCAGGTTGTGTGAGCCGAGGTGACGTTCTCTTCTTGTTATACAGCCAGTAATACATGTGGATGTTGGATTTAGAGTTTTCCTTGCTGGTTCCATTGCATGTTGATTCGTGCAATCCACAACCCCTCCAAAATGTTACCCCCAAACATGCACATTGAAGTGGGGTGCATGTATCCACTTTCCAGGAACTAATGCAATACGATTACGATGGAATCAAGAAATAGTGGCGGAAGCTTGAATTATCAGTATCAAATACCGTAAAGAATTGAACTTGACGAGACAAGTATGCTGCCGTGGGTGGGTGGAGCAGCAGAAGTTGGCAAGACTACTTTTCAGGCCATTCAGAGAACAGCTTTCTACAAGCCCCGCTTGCCGCAGTGTACTACGCCTAAGAAGAACTTCTAGCGAGTAGGAGCCTCCAGTTCATACCCCGAGACACCATTCTGTACTCCACCTATACGCCCCGGCATACTTGTTAAGTTCGATGTACTACGGTATTACAGTCAAAGCGGAATGATGTTATTCCTAGGCGAACCTCATTATGTCCTAATCAGCGGAATGCCTGCCATTTTCCTATTTCAAGAAGTTGGCATAGAATCTGCATGGTTTTTTGAACCTTCTGGACCCTGAGTTTACTGAGATGGTTCATCCGCGAGAGATTCAAGTTTGGCCATTTCATGCTTGAGGGTGATCTGAGAAATCTGCGCTCAAAAGTGGGTAGGAATAGGTTGAAATGTCAATAGCTGCGAAGGTGGATTTGTGCGAGGGCATTAGTCTCAATGTAGTACGTGTACATGCGAGTAGTCTTCAAAATGGTGTTTTGAGTCAAACTCATCCACTTGCCATGTACTTTCTTCCCTGCCACTTGTAATCATGAAAGAAACACCTACAGTTCAGATTAGCGGACCACGTTACTCGATGTCGATTTCGGACTTTCCTCTCTTCGTTAGACGAAAATCGAACCTCTTCGTATTTGCCACTTATCGACATCTGCAATTTTTTCTCTTTCGACTTGCTTGCATGCTCTTCAAATTGAGAAGTTCCGAACACTTGCCCATTGAAATTCCACCTGGGGGTTGCTTATCGGTCTAGATACCTTCTAGTTTAGGCGAGCTGTCCTGGAATAGTGGAACTTGTGGAAATTGTGGAGATATAGTCAGGGTAATTCTACCGACACCATCGAATCTCACCCCAGAAATCTAAAACTGGGTCCAAGGACAACAGTCTATTCCCTTGGTGGACCAATTGCTGGGCCTAGATGGTTCTTAGCTAGGAGAATGATGACCAACGTAGAGCGTGACCCATGGAATTCTTCCTTTGGAATTCTTCCATACTTACAAGTAGAAAGTGGATTCGCGAGCAGAACTCTTGAATTTACCGGACCCACTGAGACTTGTGACGGCTTGAATGGAGTCCTTTATGAGTTACTTACAAGGCAATCTAGCCGATGTGATGAGTTCCTAGAAGTATATAAGGCAAAGGGACTCCCATCAAATGGAAGCCATCTCTACATCAATCAATAAACCGCTCTATTGCAACATACACGCATTCCCAACGATCCATCAGCCACCCAACAACCAAAATCATGAGATCAGCATTTACTTTACCTGCAATGGCAGCTCTCGCGTCTAGCGTTGCTCAAGCTAGTAATTCTACCCCGTGCTACAGTAATATGTAAAGTTATCTAACATCTCACAGTTCAGCCAAACCTTTTGGTTTTCACCAAGACCTCGGGCTACAGACATTTGAGGTACATACACTTTCACTCAACCTTCCTAGATACTGACTTTTATATCAGTATCCCACACGGCATCAATCTCATCAGCTCAATTGCGGATGCTAAACAATGGACCGTAACCGCCACTGAAGATTCTTCAATCTTCACAAAAGAGGGACTCAGCCCTTTCACAACTTTGGTTTTTATCTCCACCACTGGAGATTTCTTGAACGCCAGTGAGAGTGACGCTCTTCACGAATTCTTGCAAAACGGAGGTAGTTGGTTGGGAATCCACGCCAGTTAGTCTTGTCCCTTCTTGAACTTTAGAAAGTCGACTAATTGCTTTTTAGCTGGCGATTTCGGAAATGGGATGCCGGACTGGTATAACACGCTCGTGGGTGGTCAGGTAAGTAAAGATAAAAGTTTCTTTATTCAGAGCGAGTACTGATGCAATTCAGTTTGCCTCCCACCCATGCTGGATCGATGAAATCTGCAGTCCTGCCCAGGTTGCCTCCTATCCACCTGATGGAACCATCCGTCCCGATACAGTGAACATTACTGACGCTACTCATCCATCGACCCGTGGTCTCCCAGTCTCTCAACTGCGCACAGATGAATGGTACTCATACAAGACGAACCCAACCCAAGACGCCACTTACCATGTTCTTGCTGAGATCAACGAGGATTACATTGATGCCAACTCACCTGCGCTATTGAGAATGACCCCAGAGCACCCAATCAGTTGGTACAGCATGTTCGAAGGAAAGAGCAGAGCTTGGTATACCGGAATGGGCCACACCAATGAGAGTTACACAGAGGATTACTTCGTTAAGCATGTTACCGGAGGTTTGGAGTGGGTTACTGGTTTGGAGAACTAGGGCGATAGGAGAATTTAAAATGGGTAATGGCACATAATTAGCAAGGTCATTATAGAAGATCTAGAATGTAAATTATAACGAAGACAGGAACGAGATCAGATAAGGAATGACTGGCGTTGGGGTATTGTTGAGATGTTATATTTGATTATGGCTGATACTGCAGATAGCGGGGGAAAAATCAAAATGTGTGTGTCTTACATGCATGCACTATTCCCTTCAAGTTGTGATCATTAATTCTTGACCATTGTTATCAGTACTGGCAAGAAACATGCTAGGACATGAAGTGACCATACCTTTCGAAATGGAATTGATGTAAGTTGGATCGGCCTTCGGGCCAAAAAGCAGCGATTTTGACCCACTTTTGATCCGAAGGAGATCCCGAAAACGGGGAAGGAGGAAGCTTCTTTTCAGACGGGATGAATCCTATGGGGCCGCCCTGATTACATGTTCTATGGGCACATCGTAGACCTGTTTTAACCCCGAGTATTGATTTCGTACTGTACATTTATGTACACCGTGGTATGATCTCATGCTCTATCCCTCAAAACGTTAAGAGTCGATCCTTAGTTGAGGCCAGGCAATTGCTACCTCAAATCAACTGCAGGAATAAAAGACTCGGGCGTGAGGATAACTGCCTATTGAGCTGGACATTTACGAAGTAGGATACGAGATCTGTCGGTATCTTATTTTGAAAGCTTGTCCTTCCTTAAGGAGGCTCTTCTCCGGAATTCTACTCCGGCGTGCTTTTGGCTTTACTTCGAATTACAATTGCGTTTCTGCCCAGCTCTTCTTCCCCATAAAAAAGCTTCGCCTGTAGGGTTATCATGATTATGTATCATGAGACCTCATCATGTAATTTGCATTATCTACTATAAGAAAAAAGTTGATATCCTTTACTGTTATGCCAAGAAGCTTTAGCAGGGGTGACGTCTCATTCCGTAGTGTTTCCAGCTAATACAGTAGAAGCCTAAGGTTCCTAGAAGACTTCTAATACAATTTAACTATGCCAAGCAGTATCTCCTAATACAACTATAGTTAGCGGAAATTTTACCTAGATAGGGAAACGGCGAGTGTTTTGTATTACTAAAGTATAATCTTACAAAAGGGCTAGTAGATAGAAACCTATTCTCCCTAGAAATTCCATCTTTCTGCTCCCTTTCTAGCCTCTTTTGAGGCTCATTTTACTACTAAAAGTAGGCTCAGAATAATCCTAAAAGCTTATCATCTTGATTCAAAATACTATTAATCTAACAACCAGATTCACGTGAAAGACAATTGATTTTTGTCGTATAATTAAGATTTGCCCCCAGAGTCGTACGGGTATTTTCGTAAAGTGATCTCCCTTGTCGTTAAGCGAATAGCTTACGTTGTTGCCAGAGAAGCCTTATCCGAACCTCAACCTCTTTTTTCATAGTGTCTTCGAGCGATTTTTACCCGACGGATCTGATAGGAGTAAATCAACTTCGAGTGATACGATAATTTTCATAGCTAGTGGGAAGCGCCGATGCTTCCTGAAAAATGTCTGGTCCCGTTAACTGCAATTTTAATAGCATTTTTGCTCAGCCCATCCACACTGTGATCACATGGCCTAATTTATAAGATTCGCGTTGGATAAGAGAGAGTGTATGTAAATCGTCGCATGTAGTTGCCGAATCATAATACTGAAATCTCAAACTATCGACCGTTTCAAAATTAATCCACCAGAATGGGTTCCTCCTAGCCTTGCAAAGGTCCGTGAAGAAAAAAGCGACTGGTAATTAAGGTATGTAAATTAAACACCACACGACAACCAACAAAAAAAGACCGTTTAACGTATCCAAATTAAGAGCGATCTGAAGCCTGTTCCAGATTTTCCCGTGCTTTCCTTTCAGATCAGCAAATCCTCGCGGTGGTATCAGACGACATATGGCTGAGTATGAGCCGTGGCGTTGAACCCAGATTGCCCATCTGGATAACTTTTCGGGGCTTGACTGTTGGAATAGACTGGTGTAGTACAGTGATGGGATTTTGATGCTTCGTTATGTGTGTACTCAGCTGGTAGGGCATTCTGATCGCTCTGGGACGGAGTGGGCTTCTGCTCAGATAGGAAATTCAGATTCTGAGGTTTAATGCACCCAATGAATGCAACCCCGAGGAATATCGGATATGCCGTGAGTACATATATAAAAGAGCTTGCCCATGAGAGCGCAAGTATGCTGTCGAGCTGCTCCCGCGTGTCTATGTTAAGAAATGTGTTTTCGCCTTGCGAGACTGCGCCCAATAAGCTGCGAACAACGAGAGCCGGTGCTACAACGGTAGCCATCAATAGAGTCGCCTGTATCGGACTGCTCAGCTGAAGCACGTTTTGATGGTACGAGAAGTGTGAGGATCTACCTTTGAGCGCCCTTCAATAAGAGTAAGCACCGAGTATACCCCAATGATAACGGTAGCAATAAGATAGAGGATATTGTATCCAAAATCTACAGAGGCTCCATAAAATCGAGGAACGGGAACTTCATCGCCATAGCCATATGAATAGGTCGCAATCAGTCCAGTAGCGACATACCCAGTATACAGACCAAACCCCGCCAATGAGACCAAGGCCAAAATTGTTGTGGCCACGCCATTGATTGCAGGCAAGCCACGGACCATCCTCGAAGACGAGCTTTCGTAGAGCTTCCGAAGTATAATGGAAAGTATCAATATCTCAGAAATTCGCCGAAAACAAGATTCGAGAATGTAGACGATATAAAACAGATGGACAACGGCTGCTCTGGTCTCGAACAAAGCGATGACAATGATACTTAGAAGGAAGTAACTGTGATAATATCAGCGGAACTCGTGAACTTAAAATAATGTTTCTTACATCAATGCAAATGAAGTCGCCAATTTATATCCTACATGTCGCAATTTATCCGTCCCTGCCTTTCGAACCCACTTGAAGCGTGTTGCAAGTACCAAGCATGCGATCAAAACCACAACTGCAATAATGTACAAGGCAAAAGCCGCATTCTGTTTCCCACTCTATGAATAGTACGTTTGAACGCACGACCCGGCAAGAAAATAATGAGAAAGCTGGAATATTTGGACGTACCAACCAATCATATCCACGAATTTTCACCCGCGCTAGACACACCGTCCAACCAGGACCATCGTCAAAATCGGATCCATCTCTCTTAGGAGTCATTTTGGCTTAAAGAATGATTAAAGATTCTTTTGCGATAGGTATAGGAAACACCGACGGTTGAAGTGAAAAGGGCCTGAGAGATATATATCTAACACAGATGTGCGCCGTTATATGTGAACTCCGCTGCAGCCCCTAATTTGCGCCCCGAAAAAGACTGTCTAACATCGAGGCAGATTTGTGGACAAGCGGCTGCCTAAATTCAGATATCTTGTGCGCCCGAACATATTTTCTTCAAGACAGATTGGTTGTTGACGTTGCCAAGGGCGGCGGAGCGATGAAAACAAAAGGAAAATAATCTAGTAATTGAATATACACCGATGAGATTGTCCCAAATAGCAAGAATATGTTAAACGCTCGTGTTTTGGGGGGCTACGTGCATTTTTTGGTGGTTAAGGCATACTGTCAAAACGTGGGTGTGCCCAAAGGGTTGCATTGCCCCATGTAAATACTTTTGCTCAGCCCCATTATCCATCTTTGGGCGATTCGCACACGACAGCACAGAAATTTGATACGGTCTGCACAGTCGGTTGAGATTTGCTTTCATTGGCATATCGAACCATCAGGTGTGGGTCAGTCTATGTATCAAATGCGCAACTTCATATTGATGACAGTCTCTTGGCCTCGATGAAGAAACGGTCCCATGAGGTTCCCTATTGCTCAATAGTAAGCAAGGTAAGGCAGTATGTACTCAATTTTTTGAGCGGAATGCCTTGCGTGACTAGCACATAATAACATTTGTTACTATGTAGAAGATTGCGTCTACGGTGTTCGAATTTCTGTCACAATCGACACTCATTTGTCTCAGCTTGGTAATTTATTGTCCATCAGGGCTTTTTATAGCTATCAGATAGTATGATCTTGTGAGTTGTTGTTGTTGTTATTGGGCTTAAAAATATGGCGCGTGATTTACCGGCTGGCAAGTGCCCTTAGCGAGAAGCGAAAATCGGGGTTCCTAGATTATATCCTAGATAAGGTAATATAGAATGATACCGACCCAGAAGGGTGTCTTGACGACCGTTAAGACATTTCAGAATCTCTCTAATAAATAGACAATTTACTCCTAGATTTCACTTTTGAGTTATATTAAAAGGTTGCGATGCACAATTCAACATTTGGTCGGGGGCTACACCCACACTTCAAAGAACATCATCGGCATCGGGCTGGTGGACGAGAGTGAGTGCGAGTGGAGCAAATGTATCAATCACGAGGAGGATGCTAACATATATTATCTCGAGGCAGTGCCATGCTAAGTAAGATGACCAGGCATCCCCCTATTGGACTGCTAATCCCCAAAACCACCATTGGCACGAGAAGAATCTGAAAGCATTGAGAGTGTCAGCTAGGCAGAGGAATGAGGCTGTGAAGCTCTGTAATCTTTACCGCAAAAATGTCAAGTCTTGTTTACTACTTTCGTAAATATATACTCCTTGACAACTCGTTATTTCGAAGTATTCATTCTCTTAGTCGATATTGACTGTGATACAAGACCAATCAAGGCAACAGTAATATGCGCTCGGGGCTTATCTGCTTATAAAAAACGCGGTAGTTAGTAATCCAGACCAGTTACGGCCCTTATTGTAGAACCTGTAAGCGATAGCGATCTTTTATAAAAGGGTGCTTCCTTTAGAGCCCCCCTATAGCTCAATAGTACAAAAGACCTAAGATATTTCAATTTGATTTTGAGATAAATTTATACCTGCATATCTCGAATATTTCCATCCGTCATGAATATTTAAAGAAAGAGTGGACCAGCAGATAGGAGAAGCATTTATCATGGTGAGTTGACGAAGAATGGATCAAATCAAGCGAAATGTTTGTCCTTCGCAACCTTGTATCTGTATAAACCTTAGGTGAATTCTAACGTCTCTCTCGTTTTTCCTGTGTCGAAGACTGAAGATGTCTGAGAGCACGAAGCCGGTTCTCTAAAACCAACCACTAATAGCCACCCACATTCGAGGCTGTGATCATCTTACAAATATTACCGCCGCGAAACGGCAAACTTTGGAGGCACTCCCTTTCGACGGTGCTTGTGGCTGTGAGATTAAGGTTGCAATCATCGTATCTATTGCCAGAATGAACGAAGAGCTAGTTGTTTTCCTTTTAGATAAAACCGCATTAACGTTCTGAAAACCAGACATCTAGATCACGAGGACTATATATTCTTAGTGTTCATAGAGAAATCAAAGGGGAAAATGGCGGCGGGGTAAGGCTACTAGAAGTATTTTGGTCTTTTTTAAATAATTAAAGAAATTAAGCGACCAGGATATAAGTAACCAAAACAAGCCAGATACTAGAGCTACTTTATTTTAAGCTTTCTAGTATACTATGTCTAATTTCTACCTCTATAGTTGTGGGCTTGTAATAATTAGTTATTATAATAAACAAAAGTATAGAAATGTAGAGCGAAATATTAAAGTAGCTCTTTGTAGAAACTAAGTCATGTCTTATTTAGCCTGTTTCTAAATTGTTAAGTTAAACAAAAGCTGTCTTTATAACAGTTGTAAGTATTTAATAAGTTTACTATTACTGTATTTATTCATATGATATAGTTAAATAATCGATTACTAGTTCTTTATCTATATATATATTTACGATATATTAGTACAACAGAGTAAATATCTCCTATATTTATTAATTTATTTTACGTTTGACTTTCCTGTTTGCTTAATTACTTCATAAATATACTTTAACCAGATATACTATACTAAAATATTAAACATAATAAAACAGAATATATTTTAATATAGTCTACATATCTTTATTGTTTTAGTTCCTTCAGCAAACTCTTTTATATAGACAAAGTTTCTATCAAATTTAACTTCAATTTCACATATTCACTGCCGATAAGCATTCACTATTCTTGAAGATTCAATGTCCTAAAAGATTCTTAAAAGATTCACTGTCTAATTGTTGTGAGTGTTTGGCCGTTGTTTTGGCCCTAACACATTCAAAAGACTAATCGCTGAACTCTTCAACACGCCAGATCGGCCAAATTATAGCACCAATGGCTTCTATGCTAACCACCACAAGCACAAGCGCAAGCACAACCTCCACTACGTTTACGTCAATCCCAACCATCCAAAGCCCTGCCTTCAAGAACCAGAACCACTTTCTGCACGATATGCCTCTCGACCAAAGAAGCTTTATTGGCGGGCTGCTTTGCGCCTTCATGCTATTTGTGCCCATCTGGTTCTTCCTGAGCCGTCGGCTACGTTCCAGGAACACTCAAAGCTACCACAGAGTCATCGCAAGAATTCGACAAGACCAAGATGCCCTCCGCCGCCGTACCGAAGCCCTTTTCGACCTTTACACCACCAGAAACCAAGCCTCGAACTTCGAGAAGAACAGACTGCGTATCGTAGCCTCGGAGCTGGAGTTGGCGAGAGTGGGGCTGGTACAAAGAGAACTGGGACTGCAGAATACCTCGCTTCAGCACTTGACCGATAGGCAGAACATTGCTATGGAGATGGACCGGTTGAACGCTGCCAAAATGGCCTTTGCGAGTGAGAGACGAGCCTTCGAGGGACAGCAACTGAGAGAGCGTCAAGCTGCGCAGCTATACCGCGACGCGACCATGAGACAAATCGCTGACGAAGCTGATGATATCCGACGATTACGAGGCGTGGCGTTCGCTGATACACAAAATTAAATGAACGTACTCCTGGCAATGGCTACGCTAATTGATGTTGGTACAAGAGAGCTAGAACGGAGAAGTACTGCTCTCAGACGGGGTATCCAGATTATAGAAAGTAAATGGGACGCCATCGAAGCCACAAAGGCAGATTTGACACGGTGGGAAAGAAGACTTTGGAGAGATGACGTTGCATAAATGGCGACAGATACTTGGAAGAGAGTGCTGAGGCTCGTACCTTTCTTTTTTGAGTGGATTTTACTATAAAGAACCATTATAAAGTTGGTCATGAAACTGGTATTCTCTTGGGACACATTGGTTGTCACTTACAAAGCTTGATTCTTTTGGCTTTGAAGGAAGGGCGTCCTCTGTTGATACATTGGGAAAGCCACAGATACTGGAGTAAAGATATAGCGATATGAACGGGACCTTTTGTCACTCCTTCATTTCGTTTCCTTCTAAGAGTTCCTTTAAGTGGTGCGACAGTATTTGTAACAGTGATTGCATGTGAACAATTCTTTGTGGGAAAAAAGCACCATTCTTGTCGTTGCACAATTATTTGCTTAAATCGACTGCAATAGAAGATAAGGCACATCTTAGGCTCTTGTTAGATGTAGGTGGTGGTGGTGATGGTTGAAAAAGGGGTTCTCGCTTAAGCCACAAGACCCACTTTTTAAATCCGAACCTGCTGACAGAGCTCTTTACAACTTCTAGTTGTACCACCATCTGTTCACAACATCACTGTTGAATTATATCGATTGGCATGACATCTAAACTGGGTAGAGCGGAGGTCCTGCTGCTCAGTAAACTTTAGCAGATAACGTTATCTTTGCTTGTGGTCTCCATTAAGAGCGCATTCCCCCAATACAGTCAATATTCAAATAAAGGGCTAATGCCAGTTATCCAATACACTTCAATTTGGAAAGGCTGCATGCTAACTACGGGCATAGATCTTCGACTTTCTGTCAAGTCATAAGATACTATACCTCCTTTGAAAAATTGCTTAGCGCAACGCAAATTCAGCGAATCACAAGTCCCCACGAACCTTCAACCATTGTGGTAACATCCCCTAAGGCTGATCACTAAACGCATCGCAGGCGGCAGTGGTTTTGCACCAGAAAGCCTTGCCTGATATTTGTCACCGCTACTGCAATCTCAGCATATTAACAACTTCTCTTATTACTAGGTAGATACGCAGGAATTTTAGGATAATACTGTTTTGAGAGAGGTATATAAGATTGCGGAGGAACGAACATGTCTCATATACAGCAGATACTTGAGTAACCACAATATTTATATCAAGAGACTTGAATAATTGTTAAGGCTTACTTCGTACCTGCCTAGGTATACCAATACAATCATTTAACTTGTCTAGAAGTTTAGTATAATATTTTAATTTGGTGTGTATAGAGTAATGACTAGGTATCTCACACAGCAAAACCGAATCCTCACGCTGGCACAAGCGTAGCCATCGCCCTCCAAAAATCACACCTCAAACCTCTCCTACCCTCCCAGTCAAAAGCATTGACCAACGTGAAGTTATTTCGCAACCCAGGTCCCTCATACGCGGTAACATTTTTGTCTTCTCCCATAAAATTAACACCGACATCAGTAAATTCTTGCCCTCCAGTTTGATTAATGTTCAATTGCAATGGCGAGGCATTGGTGTATGGTGGCCAGTTAGTGACATTCAACTGTGTTGCGGTAGAAAATAATGAGATATTGCCATGGGAAGAGGCGCCAATGGCGATGGAAGATGAGATTGACGGGTTATTTCCAGTAATGAAGTTCCCCCAGATCGCTAGGGAGGTCTCATTCAGCAAAAGTTGCTTTCAAAAATATGGGTTGTGAAATACGTACTCATGAAAGCCTTCAAGAGGTCAGGCCCTTGATATCTTGCTGCTGGTCCGACGTATGCTGTGGCATCCATACCGTGGAGAGCTGGGGGGACTGAGTACTGGTATTTGTAGGCTGCATGTCCGTTGTTGGGATCGTATGCTTCTGCCAGCCAATAACTGGGACATACGAAAGTCACCTCACCATAGATGTTCTAGAAGTTTTGTTAGGAAAGAACTATATGACTGAAAGGAAAGAGCACACATTGGCGCGTTGCTGGTGTCCAGTTGCTATTGCCGATACTTCGTTTGCGGTTGGACCTGTAACACCAAGCGTACCGTACTTTGAGGCTGTTGTGCTGTCTGCATCAATACTGCATGCTGTCAGCATCTTTGGCTTGCACTGGAGTTGATATTAAAGTGGAGGGTTGATATGACACGATCTTAAGATCTAATATTGATATCAAAGTTATGCAAATAACACACACCTTCCAGGATAATACCGTAAGGTTTTCGCAACATCGCTATCACTGAAGCGAGGAAACACCGTTTTCACAAAGGTTACGAGACTGTCTTCAGTAGTAATATTCTGTACCACAAATAGCGGCCCTTCAAGCGCATTGTTCTAACCCAGAATATCAGTACGTCAATGAATGCAGTAAACAAGGGCAAAGAAGTACAGACGCCAGAAAGAATCCTCAAACCATTGACCTTTTTCTCAAGCAATTGCGCACTTGGTGCCTTCTGTATAAACTTCCCATCCGTTACTGGGAGAAAAGCCCACGTTCCAAATACCCCAGAACCGCCAATCATGGAGCTTGCATTCTGAAGTGTGGGGTAATCCTTAGAGACAAGACATTGGAACGTACTCTGTGAATCTGAGGGACTCCCGGAGGCGTTACCTGACAAACAACCCGCAGCTGAAGCAAAATCATGGTATAACTGACTTGGAACCTGAGAATTATACTCGTGCTGCATGGGAAGAAAAGGCGATCCAGCAATCCCCTGATTTTCGAAAGGTAAGTCCTCATCGTTGAACAAAAGGCAAACCAAAACTTACATTCTGGAATAGCGAGGTTCCGAGTTCTCCCCCATACGCCATCGCCTGAAGCATCACACTCCCCCCACCGGCACTATCCCCCGAAATCGTCACTCTGCGGGGATCACCCCCAAATAAATGGATATAATTCTGCACCCATTGCAATGCAAAAGTTTGATCTCTGATCCCGGCATTCACGACCCCATTTCTATCAACCTCATCACCCGCCAGGAACCCAAAGGCTCCAAGCCGATATTGAAAAGCAACACCAATGAAGGTATTATTGTTCGTAGCAATGATTGGTCCCAAATCATTGTCTCCATTCCCCTCTCCATAGCCACCCCCATGGATCCATACAAGCACTGGGAGGTTCTGAGCATCCAGTGGAGCAAAAACATTCAAAAACAAGCAATCCTCAGACTGTCCTGGTGTATTCGCAAAATCAAGATTGCCTTGCGGATTACCTCTATTGTAAAGCGACTGGGGACATTGATTTGGAACACGGTCTGCCAAGATCACTGAACTTCGATTTTCGACGGGAGGCCGAGGAGCTTGCCACCTCAGTTCACCAGTTGGAGGGCTCGCGAACCGAATTCCCTTCCACACTTTGAGACTATCATTGGGATTAAGAATCCCCTCATAAACTGAGTATCCGAGATCCACTTGTAGCGAACTAGTATTTGAGAGTTCCACTTGTCGTTTACTGGGCGCTGCTGGGAAGGGATGGGGATTGAACGACGATGATGCTAGGGCAAGCGAGAAAATGAATGTGTTCACGAATGCCGAGAACTTCATTTTGAGACGGAATGAAAGCAATGAAAGAGGGTAAGCAGCGAGTTGAGGCGAAGCAGAGATCTCCCGGTCTTATACCAAACCAAACTACCTTGTTCGCAATTGCTTACGCCCTGGTGTTGCATGTATGTCTCCGCGCTCTGTGATACCTACGGTAGCGGAGGATATTTAGCCAATGAAATAAATACGTAGAGCACCGACGAAAACAAAGGGGGCGCCTGAAAGTGCATGTATATGCTCAAAAACGGCGATATTCGAATTGTTCCCGAGTGCAGACAACACCTTACAGTTAATCCATGACTCCACTGACTCTCCTCAAAGTAGGATTGGATAAATCGAGTCTATGAATCCAACCAATTGCTCAACACAGCCTTCTCTCGCCGGTAAGACGTTGAGGTGATCGATCGTGCACATACTGTGGGAGGTCCGAGGAAGGCCTCACAGCGCTGGTCTGAAATCTGTGCTGAAAAGCCCGTCCGCGTTCAACTACGTAAATTGTGCTGATGCTATTCGTAATATGAGAGGACGGGCAATGGCAAGCCCGTAGCTGCACGTATGTGCTAGGTGCATATATTGCGCCAATGATCTGACTGCAGAGGATGAGTCGGGACGTTGGGCGAGTCGTCC
Source organism: Hymenoscyphus albidus (assembly GCA_911693285.1). Classification (NCBI taxonomy): domain Eukaryota; kingdom Fungi; phylum Ascomycota; class Leotiomycetes; order Helotiales; family Helotiaceae; genus Hymenoscyphus; species Hymenoscyphus albidus. Next base: position 32,081 of record CAJVRM010000574.1, read on the forward strand.
TCAACATCACTACTGCTGTATGACGTTGTTAGCTCCAAGTACTCGTACCTTGCTGCATACACCTCGTCAACATTACCGATTATAACCTAATCGTCCGCCATACTTACCTAATGTTTAGCTATTAGTGGCCTCCCTATATATAAATCCTCGAATATTTTATTCAGGAAAAGATCGATCAATACAGTACCGAGAGTAAAAACGAGTCTTGTTTAAGATCAGATGGCTAAGGAATTGTTGCTTTGTTCTTTCATCGGGTAGGTATCGGTATGGCTGATTTTCCAGGGAAGGCTCACGCTTTCATTCTTGTATCTTAGCAAGAAAGTTAAGCTAGTCGTAGACTGTCCTAAGGAATTCCCTCTAATATTTAGGGGGAAATAGCAGAATAATAGGAATTTAGGATGCTCTTTAGTAGGGCCTACCTGCCATCTCTTTATATCCTCTATCTCCCCCCCGCCAGACTGTCCGAACAGTACTCACTTGCTAGCAGGCTGATTCTTCCCATTCAGACTCGACAGTTCCACGCGACCTCGGTATGCGATAATCCCTAGAGTAGACGGGAATCAACAATACAACAACTGAAGAACAACCCGTCAACCCGCTCCACCAATCACAATCCCTCGCTTACTCAAATTCCTACAAAAGTCGCAAAACAATATCAATATCCCCAAATAAGGCAGCTGCCGTCACCAAAACTGTGATTAGACCTGCTCGCCTAGCTCATTCATTTGGTATATATACCTAGAAGTGCTAACTCATAAGCACCAACACCACTAACTGTTGCGATCATGGAAAAAAGAAGAGAAAGAGTGCGCGCCGCCACAGGCACATGCGGATGCTAAGCTAAAAAATGATAAACTCAGTTCGTCTAGTTTCGAACCTACTGTAGCCATCCCCTAGGGCGTAGGTTCTTTTGCCGTCTTTTTTTCGGCCATTTCTTCCTTTTTTGATTAGGTAGGGTATTATGGGCTGTGGGTGGCACACTGGAAACTCACCACTGTAGGTATACAATAGTGACTTATTTCTCTTGGAAGATCCCTGGCTAGGGGGCTGGGGCTCCGGAGGGTTTACATTTGTTACGATATATTCACGTGTTTATTCACGTGATATTCAGGGCTATATATACGCCCGGATTCTACGTAACCGATACACAATCAATCATCTACTACTACTACTTTTGTACCCTTGGTTGTCCTTCATCGTCCTACTTTTGTTACTATTCGTACCCTTATTATCCCACCAAGTTATACTAACACTGATCAGTGTTTCACAGATCAATTAACTTGGTTTGGGAACACTTATTAGCTTGGTTCCTGTCTTCGACTTACACGCAAGCCCTCTATTGTCGCAGTAGAGCATGCCCTCGGACAGGACTCAAAGAGCAAGGACTTTATTACTGTCGCAGTAATAGCACGCGCTACGCTACGTCAATGCTCGACCTCTTAAGTGAGCTATTTGAGTCATCTACAACTATTTGCACTCGTCTGTTCGACGACGAGAGACGCAAATTCGACGATTATCCTACTTTCTGGAACATACGGAACGCCTACGGAACCCCCCCCTCCTTCGAACCGACACCCTTATTAGAAGAGTAATACGATAACCAGAGCACCTTCCTCTTCGACAGAGACCTCCTCCTCGAGCCGACACTTCTCGAGTATACAAAATCACCCTACGAAATGGTGGGATTGCAAACTGACGACTCACTTATACTGGCAAATGCGCTATTTGCTGAACGAGAAGAAGTGGAATTTGCCACCGCGAATCCACCACTCAAATCCAAGCTGCGCGAGGCTCTTACAGTGGAACAACCTATGGATTTCAACGGAAGTCGAATTACGCTACAGCAAGATGGATCGATTGTACTTACGCAAAAGGATAAAACTGAAGATCGATTGAAACTCGCTATAATAGAAGACCATAAGGCACTTCGAGCCCTCGGAGCGTATATATCGAGGGTATGCCAACCTGAAGCGGCATGCGATTTATCCTTCGCCGTACAAATCACGCATCCAGACGATGGGCACGTCGATTAACTTAACAAGCGATTACAGTGGCAAATCGATCACAAGGACCGAGGACTGAAGTTCGTACACCTACAAGTCGGCACACTTAAGTTGGTCTGTTTTATAGACGGGTCTTTTGCGAACAATAGGGACATGACGTCGCATCTAGGATCGGTATTGATACTGAAGTACGGCACTGGAGAAGCTAGTATTTTGTATAACTCTACAAAGTGCAAGCGAGTTACCCGAAGCGTTCTAGCGTCAGAGCTATACTCTGTCAGCCAGGGGTACGATATGGCCATATGTGTAAAGACCACCTTGATACGATGCCTCAATATTTATATCCCACTCGAAATAAATACTGATTCGAAGTCGATATTCGACTGTATTGCCAAATTGGGAACGACTAAGGAGAAGAAGTTAATGATTGATATAATGTTTTTACGTTACGTAACGAATTCGAATCGAGGGATATCGACGATATCACCTGGATTGAAGGCAAAGATAATCCGGCCGACTTCATGACCAAACTAGAGTCGAGTGGAGCCTTGAAGCGATTGATCGATATAAATTATATTGAAATCAACGGAATTGGGTGGGTGGAACGAGATTGAAAGCGAGCTATTTTGTGGTTATTCATCGATTGATTATTGTACGTTTACTGGTCTTCGGCTATTTTGACCACTTTGTAAAGTACCGCCAGTGTTACGATATATCCACCACTTTATCACATGGATATCTAAAAGCTTAGCCTTTACGAGTACCTAACTCAGTACTCGTCTTTTGACTTCAATATCAATTAATCAACAATTATACAAACCTTTTTATGCACTTGTTATTACTGTTTTGTACCCTTATTTACGAGTATCTCTCGTACCAACACAGATACGGGGAAGAAACACATTGAGTGACATAAGGCTGGAAAAATCCGAAAACCGAAATGGGATCTTCCTTCCCCTTCCTCGATGCCTTTTGAGATGATGTTCTTTGATGCGACACAAGTGTGGATGTATGCTGGATAATGTTCTGTGGTGTTTAAAGAGTGGTGGTGTGGTGGTGTGGTGGTGTGGTGGAGAACGATGCTTTGTTTGAGAAAGCATTGAGAGATGCGAGAGGATCAGTAGATAAGGGAACCTGGGAAGGGTCTTGCTCTGGGTCGTTCTTTCATTCTTTCATTGAACCGGCGCGCGAAAACTTGTCCACGCTGTTCGGCTTATAAGAACAGCGTGGGAAGGAACAACTCAGAGAATACCGGAAAAATGACCACACAAAATCCAGATTTTGCCGGATTGAAAGTTTCCTTCCTTGCAGCGTATACTTTATACTGTAACCTTCGGCTGGCCAGTCACTGGGGCGTTCTGCGTTTTGAAACTAAGCGATGCTGCCATGTAAATGTCGTGTATGAAGGCGCCAATACTCGTTTTCTTACCCCGGGGCCATTTCCCATCAGACATTGCTGTTGGTAAGGTTGGATTAGAGGGAGCCTATTCTTTGTGGGAATATTTACATTAAGCACTTTATTCAACAACTAGTTCCGTGTAAGGGTGCGATAGCGACAAGGTCAACTGTATGCGTAAGAACTAAATTGTCTACAAAGAGTGGAAGTGATCGTAAGATCTGAGGCTATTTACAGTTCCAAGGGCACGGGCCACATCGCTTCCTCCACGTCTGTACCCTCACACTCCGCCGCTTTCAAAGCAAGTACATCTATATCCTTTATAAACAAGATAAAAAATCAAACATTGATTTTTTACGCATCTCTTCCTTGTTATTGTGTGATTCTACTTGCCCTCGCCTCGTCGCCCAAGAAATTGCAAAAAACTCATAAATGGGTGGTTTTAGCTCAAACAAAACGTGGAGCAAAAGTTTCCTACACCTTCAATGATAGCCATGGAATATAGACCAAACGATCTGAGCTGTCTACTTTGGTATCACGACATTCATGTACTTAAATATCTTAATTAGAATATCTCCAGACTTGTTTTCCTAATAATCACACGGTAAAACCTATTTTTGCCTCCACTACATTCCAGCTGTCCTTAGACGACCCATCATACTTTATGAAATCGCAGACACCGAAATCTGCGGTAATGAATGCCAAATAATTCACAAACGCCCACGCATGCTATAAACCCCCTCGTAGACCCGCTAACATATTTCGCGCCGAAAGCAAACACTCACCCACCCGATTTCACTCCAGAACAATCGGATCAATCTCCTGGTCACTCTCCGTCAAATCCACGATCGTCTTGCCAGTCCACTTCTTCGGTTTCTTTCGTCGCCTCGGCTCTCCCTGGTCTCCGAAACCACTATCGATTGCGCCCAGGTGTTCACGTTTAATGTCCATCTCGGTAAGCAACTCCTCCTTGATATTTTCGTCCTCCCGTTCTCGCTTAACCCCGCGCATTTCGGCAAGTTTTTTGGTCAGCTCCTCCTTTTCTTCCGCCGTCAAGATTGCGTCATCGATTCGGGCTTGGGCTGGTCGTCGAATTCGGGGTTGGATACTGCGGTGATGGATGATTTCTAGCTCTTCGGGCTCGGGGTCGGGGCTGGGTGATCGCGGGATGACGAGGAGTTTTTTAAGGGCTTCTGTTTTGTTTTGTCGTTAGCGGAAGAGGAGTCTCAGGGCATGGGGGTTGTGAATGAGCTTACCCTTCGAACGATACTTGAAAACAAATTGCGCACGCATAAAGTCTTCGCCATCGATCGTCGCAGTCTGCCATACCCCTAGGTTATACTCGGTGTCTCCACGTGCGGCGACGCCGTAACTACATCGCGGCAAGTTAGCATATGGATATTAATTCTGTTAAGCGAGGTGTGGCTTGGCAACTCACGTCGTTCCATGGCTGGTGGCAGTGAGGGCGGTAGCTTTCTCGTGAACCTTGTCTTCGTAAGTGACCTCGAAGTCACGGATAATCTCATCCTTTGATGGTTTGGCTGCACGACCTTCGGTCCTTCTATGAACTTCAACAATGATCTCGCCGACGCCGCTCATTTTATCTTTATGCTCTGCGACTACGGCTTTGGTGAATTGTTCCGACGCTATACATCATCAGTCTTGATCGTCTTCAGTTTTGAAAAATCAACTCACTCGTTTCAACCGTGCTGAATATCATAGGCCGATGACCGGAATCAACTTCTCCAACCGGACCTTCGACGACATCACTCCAGTCCTTATCCTTATAATCATCCTGGGTCATAATTGGCTCACGGATCCAGTTATTATCGACGAATGCGCGGAACTGAAGCTTGGGGCAATCCAACACGTACGGGGCTTTGGCAGATAGATTGATAGTGAAAACACTTCCGTCAACGATCTCGATGTACTTAGTGATTGTGGCTTTGTGTTGATGCAAGAGCTTCTTTCTGTTCCGAGTATTTTTGGGTAATGGCCTAGGGAGTGGTTCATTTTCTGCGGCGTACTCGAATAATTGCTCGCCTCCGACTGAAACCGTCACCTCGATGCCAGGAAGATCGGGGTGAATCGCCATCTTTGATAGATTTGTATGTCTGATATAGTCATGTCTTGTCAGTTGTGTGGTCTTGAGGTTTTGGGTACTCTGATGCGAAGGTACCGGATGTCTCGATCTGTGGGGGAGGGGGGGGGAGGTTAAGGGGGGAAAGACCTACTGTTTCTAGGCTTGTCGGGCACAGGTCTGAAATGAATTGGTCTCGAGAGTTCAAGAGCTGAAGCTACAAACGTTGGTTGTAAAGATAAGATCGATTCGCGAACTGATGAGTAGATGTTTCTCTAGCAATTGAGGAGACTGAAAAGGTGAGAATATATGCAGGTCAAAGTTGTCGGCAAGAAGGTATGCAGATCAAAGTTGGATGGTGGTTATCGGTAAGAATTGAGGTGTGGTTGACTGGCAATTGAAGGTGAGGACGTGCAACAAAGTAGCGAATTAAGCGAATGGAAGCAGCTCAGCTCTAGATCTAAGCTGAGGGCCTGTTTGGCTCGCGAATTTAATTCGTGCAAATGTGGTGCAAATGTGGTGCAAATGTGGTATAAATCATAAATTTTTGCATGCGTTCTAGGACCCAAGAGCTCATACAAAAGTTTCCTGATCTGCATGCAATTTGTACTAATCGGACGAAATATATACACTACTGTTTGGTTTGCTACAAAAGATTTTCAATTACATGCGCAAATCTTACTTATATATCTATACCCCCTACCTACCCTCCTACCCTGTTACCCTACCACCCCAGCTTATAGTATCCCTTTTTGCGCCTACGCTTTACGGTAACAAATTAGCCGAGTTTTTACTTTCTGTTAGTATAGGGGGATGCTGTAGGAGGGGATGCTGTAGGGGGGAATACAGTAGAACTCACTACAGGGGGGTAGGGGTGCGCACAGATTCGCAAGCAAATTTGCGCAAAAGAAAAAGATTTGGAACCTCGAGTGTTCAACTCTTTTATATATCTTATTTTAGTGGTGTCAATCTAAAAAGATTTGCACGTAGATCTATAACGGATTTGTAGCTGAATTAGACGAAAACAATTGGTCCTATCTAAATAGTAGCGCTTATTATAATATGTATTATGTATGCAAATCCTTTTGTATGGTGCATATCTTTAAATTTGTTGAGCCAAACCGCTCCTGAAGAACTTCTTCGACTTGTAATCAAGCGGCATTTTCGTCTCGAGTCGCTTTTCTCGCATTCCCTTCCTTCCTTCCTTCCTTGGCTTCTCGTTATATCCAACCTGATCGTAACTTTCGTATTAAGGAGGCGGTAGTACGTAGAGAAATTAAGCGATCCCAGCTCTGATGGTAGGTAGACCTAAGAAGCATATAAATGCGGATTTTTGAATCATTGTTTTGCATTAAAGTCTCCTGAAGCCCTGGGCGTAGAAATATCTCCAACGAAACTTCCTCTTCTCACTATACAATGTAAAAAGACGCACCACCAGAAAATCCTCCTCTCCACCC